>JABXJD010000263.1:405000-410000 GCA_013375575.1 Percina caprodes
GAAGACAATAATCCACACCTGATGGACTACCCAGTCCAGTGGCGCTGTGCTGACTGTGACCTAACCGACAAGGAGATTTGTCTTGAGTTGATGTCACATTATTTTACCGAGGATTGTCTTGTGTGTGACGTTCATCAGTGTTTTAAGCCCCCGACATCTCCTTCCAGGCAGCGCTGCCTGAAAGGCACTAGGATTACGCAATGGTTAGGGTTAAGGTGCATTGTAATCAACGGTGACAGGGCTTGAAGTCAATTAGGCAATGGTTATGTCAGGGTTAAGAGTTAGGGTTAGGTAGCTTGAAGTCAACAGTCGCAGCGCTGCCAAGAGGGAGACGTTAAAACACCATGGAGCGTGCGTGACTTCGTCCTCACAGCTAGCATTATCTGCCATCTGCAACGGCCACCAAAGCAAAAGTACAAAGCAACTTATCAGGTGGTGTTCCAGAGCGGGGCATTAGAGCCGACAGAGATCAGGTAGAGCAACGTAGGCCCAAAGTCCTGCTTAGTCATCGCTTCTGGCAGTATGGCGAAAAAATGCCACTCTCATAAGGTGATAAGGGAGAGTTAAAAAGGCCGGAATCAGACCGGCGTAATGCTGATGGACGTACTCGGTACCTGAGTGAGCAGGTCTCAAGTGCAAGTTGAGGGGCTAAAAATGCAGCATCAGCAGCGGTGGATTTACGTGGATGAATGGACTTGGCGAGGAGGGTGGCGAACGGGGGGAGGAGATGGGTTGGAGGGTGGTGGGTGTCAAAGCAAGTGGCTGAGACATGGCTAATACTGCCAGTGAGCTGTGTCCACCTAAATAATTACTACCTTTGCTGTTGGGCTAATCCCTCAGAGCAGGGAAGCAATCAGACTCAGGAGAGAAAAGCTTAGAGGCTCTTTGGGGCTCCCGTCCTGTCGCCCGACATCAACACAGAGACATGGACCTGACTCACTCAGAGAGAGAGAGAGAGAGAGAGAGAGAGAGAGAGAGAGAGAGAGAGAGAGAGAGATCACCTTTCCTCAATAGATACTAACTTCTGATGCTTAAAAGAACAAAAACATGTTCAATCAAAACAGATTGAGTTAATCTAGCACTTCAGACTATTTTGTATTGTTTTGTTGTTGTTGTTTTTTTTTAAACTGTAGCTTCCATCGTCCATGGAATATAGAAGGGAAATGCATCCAAGAGTCACATCACCAAAAAACTAACACTGACATTTTCAATACACATGATAACACTGGAGTCAAACTGTTACTGTTCTCTGATGGTGCGGCGCCCTGTTGGTTTACTGGTAAAGACACACGGTTAGACACTCTCTCTCTCTCTCTCTCTCTCTCTCTCTCTCTCTCTCTCTATATATATATATATATATATATATATATATATCCCATCAATAAAAAATGCAGATACAAAACAATCAAAAAAGGGAATGTTTTCTGATGGTTTTTGTGGTTTGTTTACATCTGAAAAGATTATAATTAAAGGAGTAAAACAGATTTATATTTTTATTTTTGTCTATGTTCTTATATAAAAAGCTTAATTTTTAATTTATAGGTATGTTTCTTCAATTAAATATGTGAATTACACATGCATTGCGTCGTCAGCAAGCAGGGGACAACGTATCTTGAATTTATTTTTCCTGATTTGTGGAATAATAATAGAAATCTAATTATATAAAAATATATAAAAAAAATTTAATTAAAAGACATTTCTCTGACAAAACACAAAGGACTGGTTATTGAAAAACCACATATAAACCTTCTTTTTTAAATCAGTGATTACTCAGGTCAAGTATAACGTCCTGTCTTCTACACATTACTGACAAAAAGTTAACCCCATTTTGACCAGACTTTCGATGCACACAAAAACAACTTCAAATTACATCTGAAAATAAACCGTCCATTTATAAAGTCCATTTATAAAATACCCCACAGGTTCACTACCCACACAAAAAAACACATGACAGATGTCATGTCAGATGACAACTTCAAACCTCACAAACAATTGAAAAAAAGGATTTATCACAGCCTATGCACAGCTCTCGTCTCTTTGCCAGTTACTAAAAATTTCAAAGTCTACAGAAATCCAGCTCAACATTCCTCTCCCTCTCTGTGAACAGCTGCCGTGAGGGGTTACCTTTGCGTTCTGAGCGTTTCTTGCGCCTCCTCTTGAACCTGCGTCGGATCAGGCAGTAATAGTAGCCCAGATTCTGCACGCCGTTGGTAAGAAGGGCCATGGCTTGGTGAGCACTTACACTGTTATAAAAAAAATCAACTAAACCGCTTTCTGACAGCAACTAGACTAACCTGGAACAAACACAACTTTGACTGCTGGGATCTCACTGTGATCACCTGGTCTACCGCTCCTTCACTCTTGTCCAGTTTGTGCAGTCAGAACTCCACACACCTGCAGCGTTTCTTTGTTTCTACTTTAGTCCTTCCCTTGTATCCGAACTCTCTTTCCCTCCCTCCCTCCTCCCTCCCTTTCCATCCTCTGTTGACTCCATGTCTGCCCTATCAGTAGTCAGAGAGGGGAGGTGATAGGGTAGAGTGTGAAAAGGAAGGAGGGGAATAGCGAAGGAGAAAGACTTGTGTGTTCATGCGGTTGTGAATTAACACAGGGAGCCGAATCAAACTCTCCACCTGTCTAATCCCGTCTCAAAGTAACTGACGTCTTCGACAAGCGAACACAACCTCTCGCAACCTTGCCAGGGAAAACACAGGTGTGTGTATGCTGAATGCAACTCCAATATCCTTGCAAACACACACACACACACACACATATTTGCATCTGTTCACACATATCATTGAAATCTGCTAAAATAGAAAAACTAAAATAAAAAGTATTTTCTTGTACTTGGGTTCCATCTCTACTCAGGCAACCTCACTGCAGAGTAAGGATGAGAGACATCTCAGAAAGAAACACTCTGCCTACCTCTAGTGGTAATCGTTTGTCACTACATCCGTGATGGAACCACATCTTCCAAGCGGCACATTTACAGCCACAGGGAACTCACTAATGTTTAAGACCATCATTGTGGCTGGTTGATGATTCTTAAAATATATGTTGGTTTTGTGAAACATTGGTAAAAAAAAATTATTTATATAGCACATTTCAGCACAGGGCAACTCAAAGTGCTTTAGATAAAACACCAAGAAGCAAAAGGCAAAAGAAGAAAAAAACAATTTAATACGAGATAAAATACAAGAATAATATTCACATTACTGTATAAAAATTGTGGAAAAGGCAACACCAAAGCCAGAAAGAAAACAAAAAAGTGAATGCAATAACATAAATGGAAAAAGTAGAGGGAAACACTCACCTTTGGCTCTGTTGTGATGACGGTGATCGGAAAAACCCTAAAAGATTGAAAAAAGATGTTCCAAGTAAGTAATCAGCTGAGCTGGATTAGTGACAGTAACAGTGTGTAACAGATGTGAGTGAGTAAGTGGTAGATACAGAGGGCAAGTAAAGGTACAATCCCCAACAGATTCACGCTCCATTGCTGGGGATTATTTAATTAATTTAATAATAATAATAATAATAATAATAATAATAATAATTTAATTAATTATTTAATTGTATTTCAGAGATCTGAGGAGCAGTTAGTCATTTAGCCATGGTTTCCACAACAGCTGGTCTTTCCCAGATCATGGGCACAAGTTTGGACTTTGCATTTCTGTATTAATTGTATTTATTGGTATTTATGAGTATGTAGACTTATCTTAGCTGCTGTGTCTTTTTTTAATTATGAGTGTTATTTTGCTGACTTAGTGATCCGTACAAGTATTCCTATGTGCCTGTAAGTTGTACTTGATCAAATGGCAAAAATAAAAAATAAAATCCTTGACCTACACTTGCTCAATTGCTCAAAAATGTGGCCGGTCGCAGCCATTGTTGAGGTATGAGCAAATGGCAAAAAAATAAAATAAAACCCTTGACCTACACTGGCTGAATTTCTCCAAAATATGGCCAGTCGCAGCCATTGTTGAGGTATGGCATGCAGGTTTTTCCACTGAGTGTGACTGGAACTATTAAATTAGCTGGAAACTGTTTTTCTAATTAGTTCATTGCAACATAACCTGAGTGCAACAGTGCTTCCCTGTAAGCACTGCATTTGGCAAACACAAGGCCCTTCTTAAGAAATCCAGTGCAGAATGCTGTGGTTTACGTAGCCAGTCGTGACACAGATAAAATCAATAAACATAACAATAAACATATTACTATTATTGTTATAAAATGTGTTCCCTGAAAAATGTAAGGGCTAAAGGGCAACAAAAGTTCCAGACATCAGCATACCCAAGCTGTCAAAGCTATCTGTGAACATCAGACAACTTAGTTATTTTTTCCTGCTAACCGATGCGACGTCTCTTGCCTTATACAATCCACTATTTGACCATCCAACTAGAATTCTATGGAGCTAGAACAGTGACAGTAACTTGCGGTATTGAAAATAAAATTTGGCATTGAAACAAGAAATATTGGCACTGAAAAATGTTGAACTGATAAATAAAACATCAAAAAGTAATAATCTCACAATCCTATATTATTTCACTTTGACATTTGTTTGCATTATGATAGGTTTTTCAATGTCAATCTGTCATCTGTCTTTTACGCTGTTCACATGTATATGTATCGAACCATCTCTAAAGTGGACCCTTAAAGATGCGAGAGGTGGCTCGTGACAAATGACTTGAAGCCCACAGAATGCTAACTGAACATAACCGTTTATTGTAATAATCTACAGGCAGGTGTGACAACAAAAACCTTATAGCTGTAGTGCATAACATTTTTATATTAATGAACGACCGTTACATGCAAGCCATTGCCAATGAGTTGATACAAAGTTAGTCTCGCTTTGCCTGACCTTCCTCCACAGCGCTGCAAAGAGGGTCTGGCTAGTCCCCACAGCATTCCGGCATGGGAGAAAAACGCGCTCTGGTTTATTGGCATTTCTTGAAACCAATCACAATCGTCTTGGGCAGCGCCAAGCCCTGGGTAGAGCCACGGTG
>JABXJD010000263.1:415000-467500 GCA_013375575.1 Percina caprodes
ACTTGACGCTGAGACACATTGAAGGTGTCTGCCACATCAGCAGTGGATCTGGTCTTCAGCCTCTTGATAATCCAAACTTTAGTCTCAGGGTGAATCTTGGGCATGTTTGCAGAGGTCTAGTTGCACTTGATGTGAAGGTCTAGTGTACTGGGGTTGTTTTTATATGATATATATATCACCTGAGACCTAATTGATCCATTATCAGTCACAGGTGAAGCTCATATGACAAGGTGACAACACTTATGTCTTTGCAAAAATTGACTCAATGGGCTTTACCAAGCTGTGAATATTAGAATACTTTTTGACAGTTTCGTTTTGCACTGAAACATTATTACAAAAGCTGTCGGGATTAAAATGAGCCATTTCTTGTAAATAAATCTTGATTAGAAATATATTTCAGCGGCACTTCAGGTCAATTTGTACACAAACGACAAGACTTTTGTCAGGGACTGTACATATATATATATATATATATATACACATATATATATATATATATATATATACACACATACACATATATATATATACACACATACACATATATATATATATATATATATATATATATATATATACATACACACACACACATATATATATATATATTTTAAAATATATATATATTATGCTGCTCTATGTTTGAAGGTAAAATCGGTGATTGGTAGTGAAACGTGTCTATTTAGGAAAGCTCAGTGACAGTCATGGCCAAAATGGGGATGCATTGTAAAGCACAGTTTTGCACAATCAGTGGAAGTATACTCAAGACAAATTTGAGTTTAATAGGCCAACAGAAGATGCTGACTAAGAGAACACGTCAGATCAAGCTCCCTCATCACACATCCACACTAAGCCCTCAGAGTGCTTTTTAGCTGCCTGGAGTGCTTTTTGCAATTGTTTTCAATGAGAGTGAAGCTTTTTGCTCACGGTTTTCTGCTTTATGTGCCTTATGTTTTTGGCAGGAGCACCCTGAACACCCAATCGGATGATTTGAGAGGCGGTTACCTAGCAACAATAAAAAAAAAAAATTTAAAAAAAGGCAGTGCAGTGCACCTCACATTTTGCATGCTGCAAAAATCGCTGTCTGATCGGGGCAGAAGTTGGTTTTATAACGGCTGCCAGTGCTAAAAAAAAAAAAAAAAGATCACTGTCCTGGCAGCTTCGTCTTTTGAAATAAGAAGCCAACAACCCACATACTGAACGTAATGGACAAAAATGGACATTTTTCTTTTTTTTTTTGTCCTTTGATTAAAAATATGTTTTATAACAGGCTATAAGCAAAGATTTTAAATGTAAATGTGCTGTATTTATATAACGCTTTTCTAGTCTTAACGACTACTCAAAGCGCTTTTACATCACACAGGATATATTCACCATTCACACACATTCATACACTGTGGCCGAGGCTGCCGTACAAGGTGCCACCTGCTCATCAGATAAACACTAACACACATTCACACTCCGATGCGCAGCATCAGGGGCAACTCGGGGTTCAGTGTCTTGCCCAAGGACACTTTGACATGGGACTGCAGGGCCAGGGATTGAACCACCAACCTTCCAATTGGCAGGCAACCACTGAGCCACAGCCGCCCCAAAGCATGGTACCTACTAGACATTTTAGATTAGATTAGATTCAACTTTGTCATTGCACAAGTCACACATACATAGCAATGGAATGTGTCTAACCAGAAGAGCTTAAGCAGTGACCAAATAACATGTTTACTTGGCTATATTTCCAGCATGGTTCTGTGGTTTCCCTGCAGTTCTTTCCTGTATTCATATCAGCATTCTATGCGTCCGTTTTAAGGAAAAGAGTTTGTGATCCTCAAGTGAAAAAATCCTGTGTAATCCATGTTGGACTGCATATTTCAGTGCTGTAATCATTTAGGTGATGGGTTAAATTCACAGTGAAAAGGGTTAGAAGCAACTACACATTTCTCTTGGATTGCTCTTAGGATTTGGTGTTGTCAAAAGCATGTTGATCGAAGGAAATTTAAAAATGCTGCACTGCTTTGTTAAACATAAAAAAAAAGATACATTTCAAGGTTTAGGATCTCAGAGAAAACTGTATTCAATCCCTGACAGAGAGGCTTGTAGCTTGGCTGGGCACTCAATCAAACACATTGGCAGTGTGCGAAGCCAGTGAGGGAACACGTCCTAGGACACAGCACTGATGACACCAATTGGTTGGTTAGGGCTCTGTGAAATGAGGTGGAATCCACAGGGGGACAGCGCGAACCTGCCCTCTTGATGACGGTGACAGTGGCAGGTGAAGAAGCAGCTGGTGGCTCCGTGTGTATCAGAGGGGCCACATGGCTGTCGACAACCCCACCAACAGTAAATTAAAGGGATTGCTTTGTATGAGGAATAGATATTCAAAATTCGGGAGAAAAAACAGGAGTGAATGCCATGAAAATGAGTAAACAAATACGTTAAACTGTAAAAGTTCACCAAGCTAACAAGTGGCATTGTGAAGTTGTATATCAAATCTTTGAGCTGTAGTGTACATTCTATGTTGTATTGTTGCAGGTAGCAAATATTGGCTGATATTTTCAGCGTTACTGAGGCTAAACAAGGTGGGTTGCCTTCTGAAAATCTGTGTTGGACACACACACACACACACACACACACACACATATCTAAGAATGATCTATAAACAAACCAGACTGGCAAATAACCTTCTAGTAGCTTCCAAAAATCTGATTATCCACATCATTTCAGAAACCCCATAGCTTATTTTGAATCATTTACCACCTGCCATATTTTATTAGTCTCTCTAGCAGAAGCCAGCTTCTGTTTGAAATAAAAGAGGGCCTGTAAATAGGAATGACTTGATTCTTCCTATGGGAGTTCCCTTTTAGCTCCCACTGCTGGGTGTGGTTCCCTCTTTAACCAGTCTCCAGGCACTCCGCCTGACAGATCTGCTTCACTGCTTGTGGCTTTGGGAGTTTTTTGGCTCGGGCTTGACCAGCAGTCGTGGTGTGCGGTGTACGTAAGTGTCTTGTGTGCATGTGCGATCACGTAAGCAAGAGGGAGACAATATCTGTGTTAGCCCCTCTGGAAAAATATACACTTAAAAGGGCAAAGCCAACAAGCTGTAACAAAGGAAGGGTGGGATACAGTAAGGGCAGCAGAGTTCAAGCCACACAGTGTACGTTCCCAGTGCAGGTCCAAATCATTGTTTATGAAGAGATGCACTCTATTTTACAGGGATTTAAAGGAGAATTTCGGACAATTTTTATGTTAATATTGATCGCTATAAATATGCGAGTAATGTTGTTGGCTGAAGGAGGCCAACAACATTACTCGCATAGCGTAAAGCAGGGGTCCCCAAACTACGGCCCGCGGGCCGCACACGGCCCGCCTTCACATTTGACCCGGCCCCCTGAACAATACCAGAGACGGAAAAAAATGCTACTACGACCTTACTTTGCCCCAGCACGTTTTTACCCTTATGGTCACCCATACCCCAGTCATAGAACGTGAACGTGACCCCCCACCAGAACGGAATAATGGCAAAAAGGTTGGGTAAGAGAAAAATTGATTCAGAATGCAGGGTATTTAACCCGCAGTGGACACACGATTATTTGTTTGTTTAATTCAAAGAAAAGGCTGTTTGTCTCGTCTGTCAAGAGACAGTGGCGGTATTCAAAGAATACAACCTGCGCCGACATTATGAATCCCGTCACAAAGACAAGTATGCTAGCTTGCAAGGCCAAATGCGAGCAGAAAAAATCTCAAAGCTAAAAACTGGACTGTTAGGTCAGCAGACTACATTTGTACGGCAAACTCAGCTGAACCAAGCATCAGTTCGGGCCAGCTTCCGTGTTGCTCAGCTGATAGCAAGCTGTGGTAAACCTTTCACTGACGGAGAGTTTGTCAAGACATGTTTGAATGTTGTTGTGGAGGAGGTCTGTCCTGAGAAGAAAGATGTCTTTAATGCCGTGAGTCTGTCGGCAAGTACAATTACCAGACGCGTTGAAGAAATGGGGGGTAATGTGTATGCCCAGCTGCAGCAGAAGACTAAAGATTTAGACTTTTTTTCATTAGCACTGGATGAGAGCACGGACGTGCAGGACACCGCGGAGCTTCTTATTTTTATTCGTGGAGTTACCGCAAACTTTGAGATGTGTGAGGAGCTGGCAGCCCTACAAAGCATGAAAGGCACTACGACTGGGGAGGATATTTTTGACAAAGTATGTCAAACCATGCAACAGTTGGATCTGGACTGGGCAAAGCTTGCCAGCATCACGACTGACGGGGCCCCTAGCATGGTGGGCGCGTCTCGGGGTCTAATAGGGCGCATGAACCGGGAGATGGAAGAACGGGGTCTCACCGCCCGCTACAAGTACACTGCCTAATTCACCAGCAAGCGCTGTGCTGCAAAGTGTTGAAGTGGGATTCTGTCATGAAGGTTGTGGTATCGTGCATAAACTTCATCAGAGCAAATGGACTTAAACACAGGCAGTTCCAACAATTCCTGTCTGAACTGGAGTCTGCGTACGGAGATGTGCTGTACTACACAGAGATCCGATGGTTGAGCCGCGGCAAAGTTTTGAGGCGTTTTACGAGCTGCTACCTGAAATTAACGCATTTCTTCAGTCAAAAGGCAAAACGGTCCCAGAGCTGATCGACCCAGCATGGAAATGGCACCTCGCATTTTTAACAGACGTGACAGAAATGCTGAACGGCCTTAACTTGCAGCTACAAGGGAAGGGGAAACTCATTTGCGACATTTATTCCCATATAAAAGCATTTGAGGTGAAACTAGCGCTGGTTTTGGAACAAGTGAAAAGCACAATTTCACCCATCTCCCTGCTACCCAAAGCTTTTCTGCAGAGAAGCCAGCTGTCGCGTTCCCAGGTGAAAAGTGTGTGGAAGCACTGGAAATGCTGAAGGCGGAGTTCGGTGTACGGTTCCGTGAACTACATGTTAATGCAAAAGAAATCCGTCTATTTCAGAACCCTTTTGTCGCCGACATCGATGAAGCTCAGCCTTCTTATCAGTTTGAGCTGGCCGAGTTACAGAACTGTGATGTTCTGAAAGACGCATTCAAGCCCAACAGTCGCATTGACTTCTATGCCGCCCTCCCAAATGACACCTACCCTAACATAAAAAAACACGCAATGAAGATGTCCACACTTTTGGCAGCACGTATATCTGCGAGCAAACCTTTTCACGGATGAAACTCCTGAAAACTCCAACGAGATCAAGATTGACAGATGAACATTTGCATCAGTGTTTGAGACTGGCTGTGACTAGAATGGAACCGGACATTCAACTTCTCACCAGCCAGATGCAGGCCCACAGTTCACACTGATGAACATACAGTACATAGGTAAGCTCACTTTTCTGACTTAAATTAGTCATTCTGAGTATGAACAAATATAATCATAATAAAATCTATTGGGATAAAATCCATCTCCACAACCATACTGGTATTGAAATGTAGTGTGCTGTGTAGGTGCTGTATCACTTAGTTTGGTTTCTTAGCCTGCTTGCTTTGTGGTTTTCAGAGGGAAGTTGATGAGAGAGAGCCTACAGTGGTGTCTACTGGGCCAGCCTATGGAACCTACAAAACTGGATTATAAGGAAAGAACACAAGAACTTTGAGAGACATTTGAGATTCTGCTCTGACAAGTGAAGTTGAACTTTTACCTAGGATTGTGCACGGCACAGCATAACTTTCTTTCTGTGAAGAACCCAGAGAGGGCTATTTGATTTTTATTGATTTCATAAATAGTGTTATTAGCCTATATATTTTCTGCATTATTTTATTCTGTGAAGAACCCAGAGAGGGTTATTTGATCTCAGAAAGGGTTATTAATATTTGGATATGTGTGGTGCGCTGGAGTGTCAGCATGTTTTCTGGAAAACAATAAATGATTACATTTAGGAACCCCTGCGATTGTCACACTTTTTCTGTTAGAAACTGACCCTGGCCCCCCATCAGAGAAGGGAAAAGTTATGTGGCCCTCACTGGAAAAAGTTTGGGGACCCCTGGCGTAAAGTAAATCCCACGAGCGCCAGGTGGTGTAGTGGGTGTCCTCCATGTCTTCGCGGTGACAAATTGTAGTTTATTTCACCCTCAAAAATAGGTAAGTGAGCACTGTATTAGTTATGACTATATCAGTAACTATGTAATTACATGGAATCACCTATTTTTGAGGAGGATATAAATTTAAATATGTCGCTAAAAAGGCATGAAGAACACCCACTACACCCTCCTGGCGCATGGGGGATCGTTGTAGGCTGCGGGAGGCGAGGACGAAGGCTGCCTGCCCGGCTAAGGAATCTACCACACAGATCGACACTGCCAAGCCGCCTACTCACCAACACCAGATCGATCACACACAAAATGGATGAGCTACAAATACACACGGAACTGCTGCGTTATGATTTTCACAAAAGCCTGGCTAAACACACTTAACAATAGCAGCTGACAGCTAGCTAGCTCTAGCAGCTAACCCGGCAAGCAAGCTAACCACCAGCAAGAACAAGACAGGGTAAGTGAATTAAAACAATGTCTGACTTAAAAATGCATCTTGATGTTACGTAAGGGCCCTGTTCATGTTGTACAGACATATTAATTGCATTGTGTGTCTGTCAAGAGGCACAACGGCTCTAAAACTTGTCTAAAACTCTCTCTTTGAGATGTGACCGACAACCTGAGGTGAATACCAATCACGGCGAGCTGCTTTGATTTTGTTTCACACTTATGTCGATCCTCACGTCAACTCCGGCTCAGCCGGGCTGCTGCAAACAACAAATTTCGACATCAATCTCTGGCAAATCCTACAAGATTAGCATGTTGTCATGGCAACATGACAATATCTAAGCTGGTTTTCACAGTTCAGTTGCAGGTAGGCTATATAGATGTGTTTTTGGAAAATGTAGTGAAAAATAAATACTTATTTTTTGCTATTAAATTTGTACAAGTTCAGGTCCATGGACCATTGAGGTCCTCCCAGTTAAAGTGTGAACACATGCTTTGGCCAGGAGATGTCAACACAAATGACCTGACATTTTAGTTCAATAATTCCACTGTGAATTGATATGATGATAAATACACTGTGGTTGGCAGTATACGGCGTGCCCCCTCCTACACTAAAACACACATAACGCATGTTACTTGCTCATAATCAACAACAGAATTAGCCTATCTTGGTTCCTGACATGCTAAACAATGGTACATTTCTTCTCACTTTTATAATCCTCCCTCTCTTTATTACAACACGTTCAGCGCAATCTCCTATGACGAATGAGTCTCTTTTCTCAGTCAATTTATCTTTCTACCCTGCTGTGTGCCCTTGTTGACGGCACAAACTTCCATTTCCTGTGTTATGGAGAGAGAAGAGGGGAACTTGAGGTCACAGAGGGAAAAAAATAGTTGTGGTCGCAGAGGGGGAAAAAACGTTAAATAAGGGGGGTGTAATTAACTAGTAAAGGACAGACGTACTGAGGTGGAGTGAGATGGACAGGGGAATGAGACTGACAGATAAGTAAAATATTAAAGATGCCAAAAAAATCCCAACTCCATAATTAGCTGCTAACTTTACAATTCCAGAACTATCTTCAGATAGTGAAAGTCAAGCCAATGGAAGCCTGCCCTGAAACTATTGGATTGACAACACAACACACAAGGTTTTTACTGCCCTGCAATGCGGTGTGACATTGAGCACAGTGACTGCATTCGCACACCCACACCCACACACACAGCAGAAAAACACCTCTGAATCACATGTGGAAGTGAGCAGGCGTTGTCATCCATAGTTTAAAAAGACATTTCAGTCCCCACAATGTTGAAAATTGTTGTTATTGGACTGCATGGAGGAACAGTGGGGACGTTGGTTGACGCTCATCAACAGGGCTCCTACTTAAAGGGCAAAATAGGTTGCTTGAAATTACTTTTAAAAATGGACCCCATTGCCATGGATGTATGATAAGCCCTGTTAGTCCCTATGAGAGTTGCTCAGTGGTGCATGAAGCCATACTGGAGCCAAAAATGACCTGCATGATCAGGTGCTGCTTCCGCAATTTGCGGCCCATAGAGCAGGCGCACAGCAGACCTCCGCTGGTTTAGCGCTCTGCTAACTCAAATGGGGATTAAATGGTTTAATCATGCGGCTCTTCTCTTTCCACCATGTTACCAAACTGAATGGATCAAATTCTGATAGTGAAACCAGTCATTTCGCAAAAGGTATCAACACACACGTGAGCCCCGTCTCTGTGCGTAACGTAGAGTTTTTCTTACCTCTATGTAGCGTAACATCGGCCAATTTTACTCCTTAGGTATCTAAATTTAATATTGAATGAGGAGGCAATTTTCAATCCTCGAAAAATGCTGTGAAATGTCAACTTAACGTTTTACGTAACGATTTAATAAATAACGGTATGTCTTTAAGAAGGTGCTATTTACAGTCATACTTTTACGGCACAATAATAAGATGTATAAGTCATACTTCTATTCTATCTAATTAGATCAAAACTACAAATAATGTGGTCTTTTTAAGACAGTAAAAAAACACAGGTATACCCTAATTATACACCATATACCTTAATTATGATGAATTTTGAAACCGCATATAATGCCGCATTTGACCAAAAATATACTATATAATTATATATACTATAGTATAATTTTTTTGTTTACAACAACTTCATGTACAGAGAATTTCTTACTTCCGCTTCCTTCCCACTCCGCTCATCTTTGACATACAGTCGTAACACTGTGATGTTTAGTCAATGTGAAGTATATTCATTGTGCCGCGGCAAAGACTTATTTCAGTAGTTAGCCCGTTCTGAAACCTAACCTCGCTTTTTACTTCCTATTGTTCCCACTCAGTCCATGAACTGTGTTGTTTATTTTTTCCATCGAGAGTAAATAATTCCCATGTTGGCTAACTATTACAGACTGGAGAGGACAAAACATTATTAAAGTGAAATTGCTGATACTTCAGTATTGAACATTTTTTTTAGCAGGAGGTCTAATGCTTAAAGCCCAATTGTGTGAACAGGAGGGAGGATATGAAATTATAGTTATATGGTGGTTTAGACTTTATCATGTTCACTCCAAAGTGTTAGATTTCCTATCTGGTACAGAGTGCCAGATCCCACATAAACCTACTAGCCCTTTTGTCCCAACTGTGTTTGACTGGGTCTGGGAAACCATTACAGTCCAGCCCTGCATATAACCTGGACCTTGTGCAATATGCAAACTGTTGTAAGACTTGAAAGTTGCTGAACAAACGCATAATGTCCTATTATTGCTGTGTAGTGCGCCTTTAAACAACAAAGAGCCACACTCTGATGAAACTTTGCTGCATCAGGAGAGTTTGAGGTCATCCCAAATATAAGCGCTTTTCTGGCTTCTTTTCCTCCCCCACCTGCTCTAATGGTACTGCATGAGCATCCCTGTGCAAAGATTGCCGATGCAGGTGTACATCAGAGTGTGTATCAGAGAGAGCGAGAGCGAGAGAGAGAGAGAGAGAGAGAGAGAGCAAGCGTGTGTGTTCCTCTCTTCTAGCTGTTACTATCTGGGTCAACCACCTGGGTAGTTGCCAAGGCCTTGGTAAAGTGGGAAGCTGGCCATCACAGCTGGCCAGCAAACTCGCGGCACACACACACACACACACACGAAAGCATAGAGCCACCAGGCAACATCTGTATTGCCACCATCCAGCGCTGCCACCTGAACCCCCCATTATGCGTTCTGAGAGTTAAGGAGTGAAAGTGAGTGTGTGTGTGTGAGAGAGAGTGAGAGTTGGGACAAAATTATTTAAAATGACTGTAATCATAGGGGAATGTGTGAGTACATGTGTGCGTGTGTTGATGTATGTGTGCATACATGGACATGTTCCTCCGCCACTGGGTTCAATCTCATTGAACAGGAATGTGGAGTCCCAGCTAATTAGCCACTTCCAAGATGAAGACTAAATCCAGCCTGCAGAAATGCTCCAGCCTCCTTTTATTTCTGCCTTGCTGTTGTACAATGGTGGTTCAAGCTTTCCCACAATGCTTTTATTTAGTGGTCGCAGATAGGATTACAACAGAGGTACTCAAAAAGTAGGCCACAATGTGGTGTTGTTCCCAATTCTGAATTGTACAAAGTATATGGGATAGTATGAGACGACAAAAGATTAAATCTGGGTACCCTGTAAAGGTAGGCACCTGGTAACCTGAGAACCATTTGTGGGAACTCTTTCTCAGTAAGGCGTGTTGCTGAAAGGCCGTACCGTGTTCCGGAGAGCTTAATGCACTGTGAATTAAGAACACAAGCAAATCAAGACACATCTACAACAATTTAACAACAAAAGAAAACATCAATTTGGCAACAAATACGCAGCGTTTAAAAACGCGCTACAAATATAGATTCTCACAACACAACGAAAACTGTTTCCAGGGGCCAGGGCAAGGACACGCTTGTTGTTGCCATGGTTTGGGGCTTATTACATTTTACAAGTCAACCTGTCATTGTGATCGTATGATTCAGATTACCGTAAATTCCGCACTACAGAGCGCACCTGATTAAAAGCCGCACGCTCTAATTTTAGAAAGAAAATCAATTTTGTACTTGTACAGGCCGCACTGGATTTTTAGCCGCAGGTGGCCCACGTAATACGAGATATTTACACAGAAAGATATTACATGTGAGGATTTTTTAACTTTTAATTTAATCTGTATGGTAACAAATACATATTGCAAATGCTTTTTTCGAACAGTGCCTAGGCCTATATACTGTAGGCTACGTATCGGTAACACACAAATTACGTTGCGTATGCTTTTTTACTGAACAGTGCACAAACAACATTCCAATATCTCCTTAACGACTGGTAAAAAATGTATACCGGTGTATATACACGGCAGCCTACCAGGAAAAGTCATTAATCGCCTTCTTCATCTTCCTCTTGTGCACTAAAACCATCAAAGTCCTCTTCTTCAGTGTCCGAAGTGAACAGCCTCAGGATCTCGTCACTCACTTCAGTTTCGTCGTTTTCGCTCTCACTTGAGCGCACGCGGTCCTCTTCATCACGGAGCAGTCCAGCCTTTCGAAACCCGTTGGTGATGGTGGATGTTTTGACACGGCTCCACGCGTTTAGGATCCACTGGCAGACTTGAGTTAAAGATGCTCTTCGCATGCGGCCTGTTTTGGTAAAGGATTTCTCGCCGCTCGTCATCCAAGCCTCCCACTCAACGCGCAGTGCCACTTTAAAAGCCCGGTTCACGCTGATGTCCAGTGGCTGCAAATACTTAGTGGTGCCCCAGGAATCACAGCGGGGATTGAGTTTGTACTCTTGATGGCAGCTTTCACTGGATCTGTTATATGGGCCCTCATGCTGTCCATAACGAGCAATGCTTTTTTTCTGCGAAAAAATCCCCCTGGTCGCTTTGCGTAGCACTCTCTCAGCCAATCCTTCATTAGGCTCTCCATCATCCAACCTTTCTTATTGACTTTCACCACGATTTCTCTTGGGAATTTTTCCTTTGGCATTGTCAGCCGCTTAAAAATCACCATCGGTGGAAGCTTTAGTCCGGATGCTGTACAGCTCAGAACACAAGTAAAATGCGTTCTCTCATGGCCACTTGTTTTCAGTGTGATGGACGAGTCACCTCTTTTATTAACAGTCCGAGTGAGAGGCAGGTCAAACTTCAAAGGTACTTCATCCATATTTATGATATCATCTGGCTCGATGGAATTCTCCGCTATCTTTGTTTGAGTAAATGAGCGGAAGTTAGCAAGTTTTTCCTCGTAGTCGGGAGGGAGCTGCTGACACAAAGTCGTGCGTGCCCTGACGGACAGGCCTTTTCATCTCATAAATCTAAAACACCACGATGGCCCACCTCTAAAATCTTCGATTTTCATTTCGGTGGCAATTGCTTTAGCCTTCAGTCTGATCTGCACGGAGGAAACACCGCGGCCGCCTGCTCTCTGCGTGTTAACCCAGTCTTCAAGAACGTTTTCAAGTTCGGGCCATCTGCTATGATTACCTCTGAAAGCTTTTGTCGTCTTTTTGCATTGACTCAGTTCTTCACGCTGGCGTCTCCACCGTCTCACCATCGATTCATTTATGCCAAGATTACGTGCAGCAGCTCGATTTCCTTCTTCAACGGCCAGATTGATCGCCTTTAACTTAAAAGCTGCATCATATGCTTTTCTTCTAGCGTTTTCCATGTTGATGAGGGTGAGTACAAATGACTGATTTACAATAATGTAATTGTGAAAGTGCGCTTGATTTGTCGCATAATTTCATTGGGCCTTTGTGAACTACTCCTCAATTTTATTGGTCTACTGTTACGAAGCAAATGTTTTTTGGCGGCAAAAAAACAAAAAAACATGCATTAGCCGCGTCGTAGTACAGGCCGCAGTGTTTAAAGTGTGGGAAAAAAGTAGCGGCTTATAGTCCGGAATTTACGGTAACCAAAACCCCCAAAAAAGAAACCAAAAAAATGTAACAACACTTTAGCTCATTAGTTCATATAGCTCAATGACGTCATAATCCACAAACCGTAACAAGAAGCGCTGCGTGTCTGCACACATCACTTTTTAATTATCCCTGGAAACTGTTTCTGTTGTGTTGTGAACCTTTTTTCAGCTTATTCCCTTAAATTAATGTTTTTGTGTGTCGTCAACTTGGTGAAGATGTTTCTTTATTTGCAGTGTGTTGAGCTCTCAGGGCCACCATAGGACCAGCCAATGTGGGTTTCCAAAACCAATAAATAGTCTTAAGACATTTTATAGCCTCTTTCATGGGTTTGACCTTGTCACATGACATGTTTTAGTTTGTCTGTAAAAACAATTAAGGAAAAGTGCAGCATTTCCAGGTGAAACTGGAAGAACTGACTGGAAAAGGTAGTGACTGCTCTGCATAGCCAGCCAGTTACATGAATAGGCCAGGTGCAGGATAAGCACAAACTAAAGCACGGAAGGGAATAATGTATTTAAACATAACATAATCTTTTATTACAATTGTGGTTAAATCCCTGACAATTTGCTTTGGCGTTATGTAGGTCCCAAGAATCTTGAGCTAAAGTCCATTAAAAAAAAAACATACATTGTCTTTATGTCTTTTATATCTTTGTATAACTTTGTAACAGTCTCCCCTCCCTCCCCTCTGTGAGATGTCCCAGAATACGGCCTATACAATCCCACCCCTGAAAAAACTTGGTCTTGGGAAAGCAACACTACTACTGTAAATAAAAAGGAGTGGCAGCCTCCTGGCACGTTGTTGTTAGTGTCATTATGCCAGGCCAGAGAACCGCAGAGGGGGGAGTTAGGCATGGGCAGATGAGCCTGTGGGACTTAAAAGCAGTGGCCCCAAAAAGTACAACATTATATCATTAGGACATTCAGACTTACAGCTACTACTGTTGCTTCCATGACCAGATAAAGCAGCCATTGATATAAAAGACACAAAGACGATGTATGTTTTTTTAATGGCTGATGTTTCCAGGGATTTCATGGGACACCACTTTGTATTGAAAAAAAAGAAAGAAAAATACTGCAACCCGGTGGTTCTCAAACTGGGGAGCACTGTAAAAGCATAAAGGTGCCCTCTTTCACTTCTCTTGTAAACACGCATTATGAGTATGTTTACATTCAGTTGTTACACACCAAAACGCATTAAGTCTACTTCTGAGGTCTTACAAACAATGCATTTCCATTTGCAAAGCCTATTTCTGGAAGATTTTAAATCATTCATTGTTAACGCCTATGTTTACTAGCTTGCAGTCTTCTTTCCTGCCTTTGCGAGTGCACTTTCATGCCTTTGAGTCAATAGGCGGGATAGTGTGAAACCTGCAGCAGATATGTGTCCTCTACCACGTTGGTGAGCCTGCATGTGCGTCCTCAAGCACGATCCAATCACAACGGCATCCCATTGTAAAAAACAATGCTATTACAATACTACAATACTATTGATGAAAAACCCCACAAGGTACCTTAAAGCCTTGACAAAACTCACCAGTTTAAGAACCATTGACTTGCATACTTTTTAATGTCACTTCTTCAAACATAGAAGTGAAATCTCCCTGGACATATTCCTGTTTTTTTGTTCTTTTATATCAGTGGCCACTATCTAATTGTGGACAAAATTTCAATTTGCATGCTATGGGATTTTGTAAGTTTTTAGTGTTTTGTGCCCTTTTTCAGTAAAAAAAAGAAAGGAAGACATTTTTTAAACAAATACTTTGGCTTTGTATTAATTTCAGGCAATATTGCAAATTAATTGTATGTAGCAGGTTGCAGCAATGGTAAATGTGTATTAATGCTGGGACAAATATTTCTATTCACAGATTTAGAACCTGACAAAAGAAAGTTAGACTACTGATGTAAGCCAAAGGGTTGACTGCTTTGAACAAAAAAATATGAAACTGTCTTAATGTTTCAATTTCAATGTTAAAGTCAACACCGAAACGTGACCCATCATCTTCTTAAGGGGAGCCTATTCAATACAAACAGCAAATACATGTTCGGGCACGGACGCTTCAACAGGAAACACATTAGAACACATGAACAGCACCGACACATTCCTACACTCACCTAGGCTCGATCCTTTGCCCTCATTCTCCCCTCCAGTTTGATTTGGTACAAAGTGATATCATTGATGTTGAAATATTTCAGTTAAGTGTTTCTGTAGAGTAAAATGGCACTGTATATTTGTCAAATATCTTTCTGTTTTCATTGTGTATTTACTGTGCACATGACGGAATACAGATTCCACTGATATAGTCATTTGAGCCCAATTTGCATGCAAGCCAGATCAACTAGATTGACAGAACAATCAGTTAGAGAAGCTTCCTCCATCATCTCCGTTTAAGCACATCATCACTTCAATTATGACAGCCTAATCAATTCAAACAGACCATCTCTTGGCTTTTGGTGCTCATGTGTATGAGTATAATAGTGTGTGTGTGTGTGTGTGTGTGTGTGTGTGGCGTTGGGGTATTCGTGACACAGAGAAGCAGCAGAGTCTGTGTGTGTGTGGTGTTGGGGTATTCGTGACACAGGGCAGCAGCAGAGTGTTTGTGTGTGTGTGTGTGTGTGTGTGTGTGTGTGTGTGTGTATGTGTGTGTGTGTGGTGTGGCACAGAGCAGCAGCAGATGTGAGAAGTAATTTGGAACCCCGAGAGACGCTCTCTGATGTGTTACAAAACATTATGGGTAAATGTGCTGTCACTGGACTTGAGTGACACAATGTTCTGTTCTCTCCTGACACACATGCACATTTCTTCTTTAGCTAGCCTTTGACTTCTGGGTCACATGTTTGCGCGATGGTCAGATCCACCTTTACTGAGGCAAAAAGCTTTGTTGTTATTCACTTGTGCATTCACTGCTCTTTTGCATTTGGTGTGCACTTACTTATTAACTTCTATTCTGAATCCTAAATTCTGAATGAAAACTGACACAGAGGTCGCACTGAGTGTACACACTGTACACTGTGTGGGGCGCAGGCTGGCACTTGTGTGGTAAAATGCTCGAGGCCATGCTTATATAACTAGTTTCCTAACATGGGAATGGGTCACACACATTGCAAATTACGACACATAACACAGCAGAGAAAGAGAGACAAAGGGAAAGAGAAATATAGAAACAAAGTGTACTTAAAATGCTAAATTGAACAAGGTATGATTTGGGGCATGAATGTCTTCAGGAGAGAAGAGTGGGCATGATACACTGTTGATATCATCACACACAAATGGTGCTTGTTAAGATGTGTTCGGGAGGGAGAAGAAAGATGATTCTCTCCACTGAAACTAAGGAGGAATGCAAGAGACTTCCCAGTGAGGCGTTTGTAAAGTCATAGATGGAAGATTATCTCGCTTAATAATAATAATAATAATAATAATAATAATAATGTATACTTTATTAATCCCGCAAGGGGAAATTACATTGTTTTCACTCTGTTGTTATTACACAAATTACACACAGGCCTGAATTACACACACATGCTCAGTACCTATACATGTACAAAATGGGGAGATGTCAGAGTGAGGGGGCAGCCCATGGAAAGGCACCCCGGCATTGCCCAGGAGGTGAACTGGCACCATACTTTGGTCCGTATGGGGACTTGAACCAAAGACCCTCCGGTTCCCAACCCAACTCCCTACTGACTGAGCTACTACCACCCCCATATATGTATTATGATCATATAGTCACCCAATGGTAAATAATGTCATCTGACTGCTTTGAAGTGCACTAACACATGCCAACAAATTTATGTCCTTTTCCTGCATGCAACATTCAAGAAGAGGCCATTCGTCATTCTATCGCATCAATTTTTCATGCATCGACTGAGCAGTCACAAATGGCTTGGCATTCAACTACATCACGACATGTAGTGCAGTACAGCATATATGTTTTAAAGTGAGCCAAGAAAGTATCGTGGCAAGGGAAAGTAGGCATGCGTTGCTGATCGGTTAATATAACATCAAAACAGATCAAATGTTCAAAAGAAAGTGAGTTAAAGCTATAGTGTGTAGTTTCTGCCGCCCCCATGAGCAATTCAAAGTGATGACAACAAAACTGTTGGCGTGTCCACATGATAATACAAGCCTTCCGTGACCGCACATCCCCCTCCCCCTCCCCCTCCATTCAGTTGCTAGTAGCCAAGAAGGACACGGAGGTCTAAAAACATATGACGGACCCTTAAGAAGAGGTCCTTATCTTCACTTGAGTTTCTGTGCGGGAAAGTCACCGGACACCACAATCTTCTGAAAAGTTATTTGCTATTTTAACATCCAGTTATGATGTATGTGTATGTTGTGTGGGATGTCTGTAAGCTACTGGGACCTTGAATTTCCCCTCAGGGATCAATCAAGTATCTATCTATCTATCTATCTATCTATCTATCTATCTATCTATCTATCTATCTATCTATCTATCTATCTATCTATCTATCTATCTATCTATCATGTGATTGCAGAAGACATGCAATAAAAAAAATAACAAAAAAATATAAATGGATTTCCAGAATTCTATGAATCGATTTTGAATCGGTAGAGCTTGAATTTTTGCACACCCCTAATAGCCATACTGAGAAATTCAGAGAGTTGTGTTGAGCTGAGAGTCATAATTAGCTTCGTATTCAGAGAGTTGTGTTGAGCTGAGAGTCTTAAATTAGCTTCGTAGCAACTCATTTGACAACGGCTTGAATATAACGGACGTTCAAAACTATCAAAAAGTTACGCACTAAAGCTTTAAGAAAATAAAATGTTCTTCAATACTTCAGGTGTTTCCTCTGAAGAACAGTTTGCTCCTGACATTGACATCTGGGAAAAAAGTGATTCAGCCAATCTGCTAGGGCTGGGACGATATGCTTCTCTCCCCCCACCCCCGATTCAATAATTTCACAATACATGGGTGCAGATTCAATTTGTTTTGCAATTTACATTCATTGCAATTCTAAGTATTGCGATTATCTTTTCCATCTTTAAAAAGTAACAAAAGTTGAATAATAAACTCCTAGAGACAATCTATTAGACATTTCTAAAAAGGTTTTCTAAGAAGAATGCACATCATGTTAGTAAGTACATATCATGTATTTTCAGCATCTTTTGATATGATGTAATTGCACTTGGCGGTACCGTATAAACAGAAAATATTTAGGTGAATAAAAATAACGCATAACAAACAAATCACGATACACACGTTGTTTTTTTCCACCCCTGCAATCTGAAATATGATTATCAGAGCTGATTTTTAATGGAACAGTACTGTAACAGTTACATAAAGCCTGACTCACTTTCATTCTTTGTTTATTGTAACCCATTGGGCTCTAGAAACGGCTCCATGGTGCTCTGTTAAACCCCCCACCCCCCCTGAACATTTTCCTGATGCGCAGCACTGCAAGTGTGGAGTAACATGAAGAAATAAACTGCAGGAGGCACTTTCAATTAAGGATAACCACAGCTAGCACAGTAAGTAGAGCCGCTTTGAGAAAGAAAGTAGTCGTTCCACTGTGTTTGGCTCTATTTCAGTGACACGCAGCGATGCAGCATGCCTCTAAAGTGCTGCTGTCCAAACCTTAATGCAACAACACCTCCAGATTGACACTCCTCTCCCCATGCACACAATACAAAACACTATAGGAAACCATAACAGCAAATCTGGCTGTATTTGCTTGATTTAGAGCTACTCAGTTCTATTCTATCCTATATAAATTGCAAATTAGCTTCACAAAAAAGATAGCAGCAGATGAAAAAAAAAAGTGCCATGTTTGTCCAAAAGAAAACACCAACATTGTGTCCTAATTTTGCTTTACAGCACTCGGACAAACGCAGAAAACTTGATTTAGAAAACTGTGAAAAATAATCATGACCACACAGCTTCTGTTATCATGACAACAAACTGAAATCTCACACGAATATTTTCTTTGTTTACAGCGTTTGCTTTCCTGTAAATAGAAGACCCGAACAGGCAAAGCAGCCCACAACAAACCACCCCCTGCCAACGTACACCGAGCCGATAATGAGTGACTCATCAGTGCTAATATGCTGAGCTAATTTTATCAACAAACTTAACAGCCTTGGAGAAAACCTTGCTATAGCAGAATGGGCGAACAGTATGAAAATTAACACCAACGTGGTCACACCATCAAAGCACTGCCGTGTTGTGCGTGCGTGCGTGTGCTGCTTAAGTACATGCCTTTTGTTATCACAACAACACTGCCTATTGTAAGGAAGCACACAACATATCTGTGCACATGGGATGCTTCAATTCAGAGATCTTCAACAGGGGGTCCTTAGAGTCACTGCAGAACGGGGGGGGCACCAAATTATTCTTAAAAAATAAAGCTTTTTTTCAAAAAGTAAAATGTCATAAAAATGAATGACATGAATTCAACATAATATTAGCAAGGTGGCTGTGGCACAGTGATATAGCGGTCGTCTGCCAATCAAAAGGTTGGTGGTTCGATCCCTGTTGAATCATGTTGAAGTGTCCTTGGGCAAGACACTGAATCCAGAATTGCCAAATGTGTGTGAGTGTTCATCTGATGAGCAGGTGGCACCTTGTACAGCACCCTCGACCACAGTGTATGAATGGTGAACGGCTCCTGTAAAAGCGCTATGAGTAGTTGTTAATGTCCATTTACAATAACAACCTCACACTGAGGCATACATTAGACATTACTATAAGTGTGCAACTTAACTTCCAGAACAATAAGTTTCAACTTGAGACTTATCTGTAGAAAGGCCTATAGTAAGGTATACTCAACCTATTTTCATTTATATATTTGATTACAATGTCACACAGCTCTCTTGTTGATCAGCAGTTTCTCTGAAGAGAGAGAGGGAAAATGGTACGCAACAATCAGCCGTTTTTCCAAAGTGATAGTCAACAAGTAGGCTCTTCAGATCAAATTATATATCACCACTACATTTTCTTGTCTTTGATTTTGGTAGTTACTGTTCAGTGTAGTTTCATTGTCCATACGCCTCTGTGATTTCCTTTTGTCGGGTCCGCTTCGTGGAATGGATGATTAAGTTAGACTCAATGTTTTCTGTTGAGATGCTGCAGCATTGACGTTGTGCTATTACTGTGGTAAGCTAGTTTGATTTTGCAGTAGACACACTGTGCAGAGTTTTCATTTTAATGATGTTTGAACTGATTCCAGACGTTGGACACTTTCTATTGTTTTCTCCAGCCTGTCTCTTCTCATAACCCCTCACTATTTACGCTCTCTTTCTTCATATTGTAATCTGCGCTGTCAGTCTTCATGGCATGTTTCGACAGCAGCGTCAGCTCGGCGTGCAACAGTAATAATCATCCATGCAGAAACACTGTGAGCGATGCAATGCTTGTAACATTGATTAAACGAAGAGTCGAGGCAAATCATTTTTGCATCAAGGATTTTTAGAAATGTAATTATTTTAGTTACTCGAAGATTCGTTTTAGCCCTACACACAAGGCACAACAACAGCAGGACGTGAGGAGAGGAAGTGGAGCTGCCACAGGAGCAAAGAAGAAGAGCTGCTACGGAAGCTGGGATGTATAGCCAGATGAAAAATAAATCCAGGGGTGGCAAGGTTAGAAATAGGACAGTGAAATAGGAAGTGTGCCCCTAACAGTGTGGGGGTTGTTTTGTTTTGACACGCACTGATCCGCGGCGCCGGCGTATTTTAGCCTTTAGGGTTTTTGGCAATGATAACTGGCTGACAAAGCCCTAGAAATATTTAGCCATCTCAACTATACAATTAGAAAAACTGAAAAACAGATAAATATCCTCCACAACAAAGAAATTGCATTGGAAATTCTCCTAAACACTAGCAGTACTACAGTAGGTAGTGTGAGAGAAACAGGGAGAAAATGACAGTGGGGGGTGGTGAATCATATAGTTTGAGGCACTGTGTGTTTTAACATCACCTACTGTATGCGTGAAAGTGATCTGCCATGGTGTTAGGCTGGGGTTTTCCCCGCCAACCTTAATGGAGTTGGCCGATAGAGTGTTGAGATGAGGCTCAAGGTTTGTTATCAATTTCAAGTGTATTCAAGTGTATTTTTTTGTTGAATGTCTGCCTTAGTTTGAGGTTGCTATTGCATTTCAGATGATATTTTCTTTAAAAACTGAATGTGATATGGCAGTTGAATGCACCAAAGGGGTTAAGTTTTTTGACAGATATTATTGTATGCAATTTAAGCAATAAATACGTTACTTTATATGAGAAGGAAACCACTCTTTTGAATATGTACTACTGCTCCGCAATAAAGCAAAAGTATTTCTTATCCGATTACAGGATTAATCAATGGAATAATTGTTAATATACTTGATGACTAGCTTGTAAATTGTTATCTTTTATATCAAACACCAAGCTATAATAAAAACCATATGCTGCAGATCATGTTACATTTAGGAATTTTTGAGAAACAGAAGGGATAGGTTCTTCTCTGAGACGTCACAGGCCTTGTGAGCTACAGAGAAGTTGAGATAAGGTAGGGTTTGGCACTATAAGCCCTGCCGCCTGTCCATTTAACCTGCTCCTCCATTCTGCCTGGCTACCCTTGGTCACTGACTAAGATGTTTGCTGTGTGGAGGTAAGAGGTGCTTAGCTTGTTGAAAACCTGGAGTGCACACAAATAGCTCATGCATGCACAATGTCTGATATACACTCCATCTCTATTAATATTTGAAATCCTGCAGTTGAATCTCTTGTCGCTCCCTTTCTCCCCTTCTACTGCTGCTCTGAGAACAGCTCCATGCTATCTATCTTGTATGTATCGCCTGCTCCCTCAGTGAGGCAGGGGTTGCTCAGTTATTCATTTAATTGTAAGTGAAAATCTCAGAATGTGTCATCATCCATGGCTGCAAAATTTGTCATGCCCAATTAGGACAGAATTTATATTCCAGGGGTTCGGGGGTGATAGCATATTAGCCATGTTTCCCTTGCCATCATACGGCCGCTCCTCTTCGGGGTAGAGATGAATAAAAAGATGCAAACAAGTTGGACACTCGGGAGAATGCAACTGATGCCATTTGGCAGCAAAGTAGGTTCGTAGCAAAAAAAGTGACAGCCACCAAATCTTGATGACACTGTGTGTAAGACTTGCATGCAAACGGTGGCAAGTAGCAATGGAAATACACTACCGTTCAAAAGTTTGGGGTCACATCGAAATGTCCTTATTTGTGAAGGAAAAGCACTGTACTTTTCAATGAAGATAACTTTAAACTAGTCTTAACTTTTGAAGAAATACACTCTATACATTGCTAATGTGGTAAATGACTATTCTAGCTGCAAATGTCTGGTTTTTGGTGCAATATGTACATAGGTGTATAGAGGCCCATTTCCAGCAACTATCACTCCAGTGTTCTAATGGTACAATGTGTTTGCTCATTGGCTCAGAAGGCTAATTGATGATTAGAAAACCCTTGTGCAATCATGTTCACACATCTGAAAACAGTTTAGGTCGTTACAGAAGCTACAAAACTGACCTTCCTTTGAGCAGATTGAGTTTCTGGAGCATCACATTTGTGGGGTCAATTAAACGCTCAAAATGGCCAGAAAAAGAGAACTTTCATCTGAAACTCGACAGTCTATTCTTGTCCTTAGAAATGAAGGCTATTCCATGCGAGACATTGCTAAGAAATTGAAGATTTCCTACAACGGTGTGTACTACTCCCTTCAGAGGACAGCACAAACAGGCTCTAACCAGAGTAGAAAAAGAAGTGGGAGGCCGCGTTGCACAACTGAGCAAGAAGATAAGTACATTAGAGTCTCTAGTTTGAGAAACAGACGCCCCACAGGTCCCCAACTGGCATCTTCATTAAATAGTACCCGCAAAACACCAGTGTCAACATGTACAGTGAAGAGGCGGCTGCGGGATTCTGGGCTTCAGGGCAGAGTGGCAAAGAAAAAGCCATATCTGAGACTGGCCAATAAAAGAAAAAGATTAAGATGGGCAAAAGAACACAAACATTGGACAGAGGGAGACTGGAAAAAAGTGTTGTGGACGGATGAATCCAAGTTTGAGGTGTTTGGATCACAAAGAAGAATGTTTGTGAGACGCAGAACAAATGAAAAGATGCTGGAAGAATGCCTGACGCCATCTGTTAAGCATGGTGGAGGTAATATGATGGTCTGGGGTTGCTTTGGTGCTGGTAAGGTGGGAGATTTGTACAGGGTAAAAGGGATTGTGAATAAGGAAGGCTATCACTCCATTTTGCAACGCCATGCCATACCCAGTGGACAGCGCTTGATTGGAGCCAATTTCATCCTACAACAGGACAATGACCCTAAACACACCTCCAAATTGTGCAAGAACTATTTAGAGCAGAAGCAGGCAGCTGGTATTCTATCGGTAATGGAGTGGCCAGCGCAGTCACCAGATCTGAACCCCATTGAGCTGTTGTGGGAGCAGCTTGACCGTATGGTACGCAAGAAGTGCCCATCCAACCAATCCAACTTGTGGGAGCTGCTTCTGGAAGCGTGGGGTGCAATTTCTCCAGATTACCTCAACAAATTAACAGCTAGAATGCCAAAGGTCTGCAATGCTGTAATTGCTGCAAATGGAGGATTCTTTGACGAAAGCAAAGTTTGATGTAAAAAAAATCTTATTTCAAATACAAATAATTATTTCTAACCTTGTCAATATCTTGACTCTATTTTCTATTCATTTAGAAAATAGACGTATCAACGTATGGTGGTGAATAAGTGTGACTTTTCAGGAAAACTTTTGAACGGTAGTGTACATTCCCATTCTCATCTGAGAACCATTCTTATTTCTGCCTTATAGTCTGTACAGTGTACATGTGGCTGATTTTAAAACGTGGTTGATAATGTTTGTATGAAGTATCTATTATTATCTATGGGAGGCATTTTTAAAATAATCAACTTTAATTACTAGGGGTGTGACGAGACACCTAGGTCACAAGAGACAAGACACAAGACGGGGTTCACAAGAGTGAGATGAGATTTTAAACGGAAAACTTCAATAAAGAAATAAGACCAGGAAAAAAGTACTTAATTCAATCAAAAGTCACAAAATGACTGGCTTCTGTCCTATATAATTAACAGTTACGTATGGTGGAGAGAGTCTCTTCACTCAGAGAACCAAGGTTACAACATAACCAAGTGTTTTCTGGCAGCGGTTAAGAGTAAATGTTTTGTACTTGAATTTGTCATTATACAGTAGACAGAGAGAAATAAAGCAGCAGAGCTGCTGCTCTGCACTTGTGTACTGATATCGCCAGACACCTCGACGATATCTCATGGGGACGAGATCTTGTCACACCTCTAGTAGTTACGCAGATGACACACACAATTACCTAGCTCTGGCACCTGCTTTACTATAGCTCCATAGATCCTTTCCGCAAGAATTGTTTGTTGATTATCTTCTTAAAGACATAGCAGCAAGTCAAGAGACATATATACTGCAAGTGTGACATAAAAAAATAACTTCTCCACCTTTGACTGAATCCCACCAGCGCTCTTACTGTTGAATGTCCTTCCATTTGTTTGTGTATTTCTAATTTGTGTTCTAATGCAGTATTGCTCTTTGACTGCTTATGTGTTATGTAGTGTAAAGCACTTTGACTTGCCTTTGTGTATTAAATGTGCTCCATAAATAAAACATTGCATACAGAAGTTTAATTGAGGTATAACATGTAGAGCTATGCCAGGGACGGCAATATCCCTCTGCACAGCTGATTTTAATGGATGGTGATTGATTCAGTAGGTAGGCCCGAGAGGTTAAAAAGATTAGCAATGAAGTTATTGCACACAGATGAACGCTCAGGCCAAAGTGTCCATATGAATTACACTCCCCTGTGTATGATTTGAGTAAAGTTAATAAAATGATAAAATCTCAGTGTCTTGAAGGTGGGTTTACCACTCTGCTTCTTCTGCTTCACACACTGATTCTCAAATTAACAATAACATGAGCATTATTATTATTATTTTTATTATTATTATTTTAAGACCTGAGCCAATTTCACTTTCAAACCACTTCAACTACATCTTCTGTATTGCTGTTAAACCCTACACACACACACACACACACAATATCCAGAGTGCTAATAATAGCTTGCCCATTAATCAGCGACAGCTGTAATTATACAAATTACAGTGTGTAATCTGATCAAGGTGAGAAAGATCAAATCACAGCCTTTTCTCTCCTGCTAGGCTTAAAGGTGCTTTTAGTAATGGTGGCGACAGCGGCGAGGTTGTAAAGAAAATTGGTTTAGACCAAAATAATCTGATTCGACTCGGTATGGTGGCTGATTAGTGTGGCAAAGTACAAGTATGTGTGTAAGCTATCTCTGTTGTCTGCAGGCCATTCGGGCTTCTAAATTGCTTTTTATTAATTCAATAATGTTTCATTATTAGCATTAAACAAAACCTAAGAGGAATGGATGGCTACCTACACGAACACAGCCACTACAAGGTTTTTATTGGCGTTGACAGGAAGCAGGAGGTCCCAGTGTTTTATGAAGAAATAGATTGCATTTCAGACATATTTTTTTCTTATCTATGCTGCTTGTCTCGTCGAAGACCCCCGAAAAAAACAAGATAATTAAATATCTCTACCAATGCAAGGGTTGATATAAAAAAGAAGAAGGCAAACTCTACACACAAACATGGGGCAGCGGTCGCTCAGTCCGTAGGGACTTAGCCTGGGAACCAAAGAGCTGCCGGTTCAAGTCCCCTTGAGCAAGGCACCAACACCCCAACTGCTCGGACGCCTTTAATGGGCGACCCCCTCACTCTGAAATCTCTCCATTAGTGAATGTTTTGGGTCCTGTTTGTGCATGTCTTTGTATTTTGAGCCTATGTGCAATAAACAGAGTGTAATTTCCTCCCTGTGGATCAATAAAATATCTCATCTTACAACTGCAAACGAATATACTCATTCATTTTGTTTTTTGACTGGAAACTACAATTGATCTTGTGATGAGCCTGACAGAAATTGTCTGTTTCATCTGTACACAGCTGATACAATATTCCTCTGATACAATATTCCCCCTTCCTTTGCTATTATTCAATGAATAAATATGAAAATGTCAGTGCGCTATGTTGAAACGTTTGTGTGCAGCTCTGTGTGCTCACAACTCTCTGTGTTGTTTGTGTGTGGCTGACTGAAGTGAGTCTTTTATCTAGACTTATAATGATGATAATCCTGAAGTTTAATGACAGATACTGTAGACGTGTGATGGATTTTATTTATTTGGGGTGCTTTCATTAGCAGCAATGCACCATTTTCTCTGTGTGTGAATATTGTGTGACCTGGGTGTCAGATCAGATGGTCTGATCTGCGGTAGACACAGCTGTAATCAGCTTGCCAAGCTGGTGTTAATTGGCTTTAACACCTGTTGAAAGTCGATATGTGAATGTATGATGAGTGTTCATCATCGCTATATATATATATATATATATATATATATATATATATATATATATATATATATATATATATATATATATATATATATATATATATATCACTGATTCTTGAGATTAGGGACAAAAGTACTTTTGAAAAGTGACAAACAAAAACCTATACTACATTACTTTGAATTGGATATCTTCATAAACACGGGTCTCATCTATCATACCATGAAAAGGAACAGGTTTTTATTTAGCCAATTTTCATAAAAATTGACATTTACTCACTTAGTAACTTGACATTTGTCAACTCCGTCTGACACATGACAATATGTTTTTTTGTGTGTTTGATCAACTGAACAACCCTGTAAAGTATTTAAGTGTGTACAAATGGTGTGCCTTAGCAAGGTGAATTGATAAATTGCATTGTATACACTTTTAATATTATTTTACATTGTTTTGGAATTAGCCATTTTAAATTACTTTCATTTAGTTTACTCATTTTTTCATTTTTAGTATATACAATCAGTAGTTTTGTGCACACAAGACACTGATGCATGTAGATAAGTTGATGTTTTAATGTATGGACACACTCACTTGAACAAAAGAAAAATGAAAAACCTCCATCTTACGGTGTTGACACACAACTAACGGTGTTGACACACAATTGACGGTGTTGACAAACTAATCGAGAATCAACCTGATTAAAGATATTTACCTAGTTTTGACATTGCAAAGGAAGAGAGTATCAAGGGAAAGGGTATCAAACTTTAAACAAAGTGTACCTGGTGACATTTAAGGCACACATGGAAAGGTGAAAAATGCTCCTGGTATCAATAGAAAAAGCAAATGTATCTGGAGGTCCTCTATTGGTCATCCATATATATGAACTAAACTGTAAATCTAACAAATAGGTACACAATAAGATAACAATAAGAACTAAGAAAGTTATGTAATAGTGTTAATATTATGCAAATATTGAAGTATAACAGGATCATCCCCATGTATTTCCTAACTCCTTCCAAAGCCTCACTGGAAAAATTAAAAGTAAACAATTAGACGCATAACATCAGTGTTTCTGTAAAAGTAAATTGGTTGAAATGTCTGTTGAAATTCCAGCTACACTTTAACACACGGGTTAATAATTAATCGTATTTCTACAGGGTCTCAGGCAGGTAATGTAAGTTCTATGAGCTGCTTCAATTTCTCTCAACAAGTAAGTAAATATATAGAGAGTGTTTTATTTTTCATTACTGCCTTCAGTTTAGAGCCAAGCATTAGATATTTATATAATGCTTTAACCTGTGGGACATGGGCATTGGACAAGAGGTATTGAACATGCCTACGCTCTATGAAGTCCATAACATCAGGGGCTATGGCATAGAGCTCCCTGGTCCGGCTTGCTTGGAGGGGACACGCTGTCCCTGTCAGTTTCAAAATTACATCTTTCACTGGACAAAAACAGACATCCCTCCTCCCATGTTTTGGGTGAAAATTGGCAGTAGGACCACGAGAATGCGTAACTCAACTTTCACATCATGGTGTTCTATATCTACATCAATGGACTTTCCCAACCACCAGTGATCATCATACACCACTGCCAGCCAATCCACTGGCTCAGTACTATTTATAGTCATATCAACAATCGCACCCTCAGGACCTTTCAATGGCTCCTCTTCCATTTCATCCCCCAAATCTTCCATTTCTGTTTGGTCTTGAACTTGCTCCCACTGTCTCCAATGAACACTGATTCCACTGACCCCTGGAGCCAGAACTGAATGATTGGTTTTGCACCGTGAACAGGTGCGAAGAAGGCAGGCCTCAGTTGCTGGAGTGCATCAAACTAATTGAAAACTATCCTCCAGTTTGGTTGACTTTAGAGCACCCGATGACTTTAGAACCTGAAGCATCAAGTCTGCATTTTCATGATGACGACACAGACATGTACTTCTGTCGGATGCCTTAGGTGCTGTAACATAGAAGGGCCTCAGAATACAAAAGGATGAGTAAGTCAGCTTCATACTTGGGTTCTTCTTGAGAAAGTCACTATGGAGGTTCAGCATTGAGTCTGATAAAATCATCCTTTGATGTTTCATCTTGTTCCTGGTGATGGTGTCTGTTTTATCAGTTGTCATGCGAGATGAGTTTACAATGAACTCCTTAACAGTCTGGCTGACACGTTGGAGATATGTTGTCTTCTTATGTGTCGTCTGTTTTTCTTGTCTCATTAACTTGTAGCTAATACCAAACTGGCGAAGCCTATGAAGAAGCTTCTTTAGAACTTTGCCTGATAATGCCAGTTGTCTGTGACCTGATTTTTCAACGGCTCGTCTCTGTGCCACAGGGACATTATGGAACATTATGGAAAGAAGAGACCTCCTAATGTTGGGGTTCAAGTTGGCTTCGCGTTATCATCCTCTCTGTTTCTGTTCGTGGAGAATCCACAATCGTTTTATCTTTAAGTTTGACATTTGACTTTTCTATTTGAGCCTTTTTTCCGCCATTCCTGCTTTCTTAGTTTGTGTTGCTCTTTTGTTAATTTCTTAACCTTTTCTTTCAATGCTTTTATCTCCCTTGAATGTCTTTTCCTGGTTTTCTCCTCTCCCTCTCAGCTGCAGGGGCACGCCTGCTTGAACTAGGCTCCTCAACAGTCTGGTCCAGAGGACTTTCTGGTGGGGTGTCTATTTCATTTAGCCATCTATTCTGCATAGCTCTGGACTTTTTTTGCTTTCCTCCAATACTTTCTGCGGTGCCTCTTTGCTCTTGGTCCTAATTCTCCTACTTGTTTTACTTTTTGTTTTGGACCCTGTCCTTCCATCTCTGTCTCTCCTTTTCTAACTATTCTCTTCTGCTTTCTGAGTCACTGTTAATTCTTTCTCTCTTTTTTCTCTGATACTCTTCAGAGAAAAAAGATACTCGATATTCTTTTTCTTTGCTCCTCCACTGACAGTTTCTGTCTAGCCATGTCTGCCTACAGTACAGATAAAACAATAATTTTAAAAGTTATTTGGCATTTAGGTATATTAAGATATGTTAAGTCAATCAACATATATACTTAGATAATATTATCATCTTATGTAGTTCTTATACATTACTTAATAAGTATTTGGGAGCACTTTTCCACTCCGTCAGCTTACATGTCAACACCGTCAGACAAAATATCTGACAGAGTTGACGTCTGACAGAGTTGACAAAACAACATGTTTTTTCAACTTAATCATGTCTAGTAAAGGGTAGCCATTTTAATTTTCCTCAGTTTCCAGTTGCCACTAAACTAAACCAAAATACCAACTTAGATTCCAAAATTCTTGATTGAAATCATCCCTACTTTGAAGACAGTGTTGACACATAAAAGCTGTAACCACAGGGATTTTAACTTATTTGCTGAATATTTTAAAAAAATGTAAAACTTACAAGACCATGTTTTGGACTGCTGCATCCATTAACAGGAAGATGTTAAAGGGGGTCCTCAGGGTTAAAGCTGACCAAAATATGCCTGATTTATTTTTAATTTGAAAAATATCTGACGGAGTTGACATGAATTGATGACAGATTTTGAAAGGCTGTGTTAATGTACAAAATAATGCAATGTTCACTTTAAGTATATTGTGATATTTTATTAAGCCATGCAATTAACCTCATATTCATATTTGTGCATTTTGTGCATTTGAAAACCCTTTTTCTTTGCAGTTTGGTACTGTGACCTCTACGGAGGACGAGTTCATTTGCATGGGCTTTCATAGTACAGTGCTGGTATTTTGTAAAATTAGTATGAAATAGTATAAATATATAAAAAACTAAGGGTCTACACATACAGAAATCTTTCATATCCAACTTTTAAAGCTTTTTTAAAACAAATGATTTAATGTTTTTTAAGGCAAATTGCAACATTTTTATGGGGGACATGTTTTGTCCCTTATTTCAAGAATCAGTGATATATATATAAAAAACAGCTTAAGTCTGCACCAAAAAAAGAAAAGATTTAAATTAGTAATGCCAGATCTGAGTCCCATCCAATGAATATATATACCTAAATGTTGATTATACATGCGGCTCACACATTGAAATAACAGCTGTAGCTTCTAAATTTGGCCCACCTTACCTTTCACGAGCTATTTTATCCAAATACTGGAGGTTTACATTAACACTCCACTCACAGCTGTACAACAATGTTGCAGAGCGATGCTTTCTTTTTTTTTTTTTTAAACGCTGGCTTGTGGAGAGCACGCACACCCGACACACGCACACCCGACACACACACACACACACACACACACACACACACACACACACACAAACACACACACACACACAAACACAGCCCAGTTGCCGCCCGCAACGCTTAAAATGAGAAGCTGCTAGCTGACTGTCGTGTAAACCACTGTTTGCTAAGAGTGAAACCAAATTATGTTTCACATCTACACATTCTAATATTCCCCCACATATAAACTGAAATTCCCAGTGTAATAGGGCTGTCAAAATTGGCCAAAAATGACCTTCGAATATGTGTTCTAAAAAAGAGGTTTGAATATATTCAAATATCTATTTTTGCGCATTATGTCTACAAGAGTTGAAAAATGCATAACTACTTGTGCAATGTTAGTCCTCTTTCCCACTCTCTCTCTGGAGTGTGCACAAACCAGGACAGGATGTGGATTACACCACTGTCTTGTTGTCTCTGCAGTTAAAGATTTACGTTAGCGTCTTTGTGCAGTCTTCTTCTTCACCCTCGTTGTTTGTTCACTTACGTTAGCCGCATGATAGAAAGGCCATCAACACACCCACTCGCTTGCTCTTCCGGACTGGCTGAGCTCAATCAGACAGGAAGCTGAACAATTAGGCAGCAGCGGCCCAATCGCACGCTGCAGATAGACGCTGTAGTGACGGTTGTTTTACTTATAATATTCAAATATATATTTTATATTTGTCAGCGCCGTAGGCAGAAATAGTATTTTGGGTAGGCCAGTACAAAAGTTAGTGGGTCATTTTCAAAAAGATGTAGAAGTAGCAAAAAGGACAAACTGAAAAAAACTACTATTACATACATATTACAACTATTTTACCTTCCAATATACTGCATTACAACGGCAGTAACTCTTAGGCAGTGACAGGATCAAAGAAAACTACAAACTTACAAACTTACAATACTTTTCAAAGATATATTCAAATTTAGAATATTTGTTGACAGCCGTTCAGTGTAGAAATAGCACTTGTTGGTCTTGTAAGTGCTATGTAAGCAAGTTAGCCGTGCAAATGTTTTGCTTACTTTAGAGTTGCTTAAATATTCGCTGTAAGTGCTTTTACCACAGTTGTGATAGAGTGGGGGCGATATGGAGAAAATTAAATATCACAATATCGATACTGCTGTAATATTGTAGGGTTGACAATTGGTGCTTTCACAATATTTTCACAGAATGAGATTTATGATAAACAATTATGTGGATACAATGACTTAAGTGGGTGAAGGCAAATAAAACAGTTCAGAAAATAACATTTCACTGAAATGCAGCCTTTAAAACAAGTGTCATATTATGGTATCTAGAATTAAAGACGATATCTAGACTCATACATCGATATAATATTAATATATTGCCCAGCCCTACGTTGTAGTTTTGGAAGAGAGGATAAAACACACCACCCTCCAAACTCTTTATATAACCAGGACAGGACCTTAGACATGATGTATTGGCCAGGCCCTGCTGGACACTTTGCTTGTGACATACTTAAAATGCCACAAATGTATAATCACACTCATGCTGTATACACACATGTCAGCCCCAAATAATGATACCTAGGGTCATCATTCATCCAAAAAGTACACAGAGTGAAAACGTAAACACAACCCTGCCATTGTAGTAATGTGACGTTCAAATACTGATCCAGACGCACAGAGGAAAACAGATGTCACTGAGACAGTAAACAGACTTACCCTGCTTGGCCAAACCTACTTTATCAGTGATAGCAGCCTCTGTTACGGCTAAATGACTACATTGTTTTCACATCTGGTCACCGCTTCCACTTGCCCTTTCCAAAACAAATGTAGGCTTTGATACCAGATCCACCCGTCTCCTGTCCGGTCACAGGCATGGATGGATGGAAACCAGTGTACATGTACGATTCACTTCTGTATGGCAGCTAGCATGGGTAAGGAAAGAATTGAGAGAGAAAGTGAGAAAGAGATCAACAGAGTGCGGGTGCCAAGTGTGAAAGAACGCAGGTACTCTCCAGATGGATGGATTCCTCTCGAATAAATACATACTAATCAGTGTGATACAGTGCTGTGAAGGACTCTGGCTTCTGGATCTTACAGAACATATGGTGTTGGAACGCCTGAAGTGAGAAGCCAAACTACACTAACATAATTCTATTAAAACATAAGGCACCATCTATTTTAAGATATTTAATAATGCTAATGTTGATTCACATTAGACTACATGACTACGTGCTCACCAGAAAAGAGTCAAAACCAGCAGCTTTCCAAAAGCAACATTAGAGTGTAGTGATTTATGAGGATGTAAATATTAGAAAAGATGATACATGATTGATGCTCTGAGTGAGGACTTCAGCCCAAAATGGGAAAACATCTTCTGCTTTTAGACTCCTGGGGAAATTTTCCAGAGTCAACCAATTTTATATCCTAACTGAACAATGGAGACCATGCTTGCTTTCTGTTTGTAATTTGGGAATCTATAAAACACATGACCATCTGTTACATCTGGTCAATGCTGGAGGGGTCAGAGCCCCTGGTGTGGGACTATGAGTGGAGAAGAAGAGCTGCAAGGGGGTTGGGAAGGGAGCGACATGAGGCAAAGATATTGGTTGCTGTTGTTGCGGAAATAATGAGAAGTTAATTATTGTTGTACACACAGCTCATGAAGGAAATAAGGTTCTTTAAAACCTGTAGTGCATGCTTGCTCCAATTTGTAATTTAATCAAATCCAAACATGCAAACATGACACACATGGTTTAGGATTAATGTGACTTACACTTTCTAAGGATATCATTATACTTTGAATTCTAGAGCTTGTTTGAGAATCATCACATCCCAGTGATAGTTGTCCATCCATTGTGGGAACATTGGTAGGGAAATGCTAATAGCTAATTCAGCATACTTTGAATGGTGCCAGTGTGGTGGTACAAAAGTACAGGTTGTCTGAGGTGAGACCCATAGTGTTCAACTTTAAAAACCACTGCTGTGGGACATTATTTGCAGGTACTCATTAAATGTCAAATATTCTCACTGTTTGCTGTATTCTCGGGTCGGGTGGTTTTCCCTCTCCATTCGGCGTTGAATGCACTGGCATCTTTTTATAGACTCATATTATGATTTCATAATATCCTGATATGACAAGTGTTGTCTTTTCCTGGCTTTAAAGGCTGCATTACAGTAGAGTGATGTGATTTTCTGAACACACCAGACTGTTCTAGCTGTTCTGTTTTTTGCCTTTACCCACATAGTTATTATACCAACATAACTGATGATTATTTATCAAAAACCTCATTGTGTGCATATTTTGTGAAAGCACTTATTGTCAACCCTACAATATCGCCACAATATTGATATTGATGTATTTGGTCAAAAATATCGGGATATTTGATTTTCTCCATATCGCCCAGCTCTAGTGTGCGTGCGTGTGTGTGCGTGTGTGTGTGTGTGTGTGTGAGTGTTCAGACAGGGAAAAAGTAAAGATAAACTAAAATCTTGATTGAGACTTGTCCGGCGACACACAGTAGCAGACCATCTCTCTGCTTTATACATGACACCTCAACACACAATCCTGAATAATAAGTCCTAGCTGTGGGACTAAAGGTCACCTCTCTAGCAGTTTGCATTTCATTGGTGCACTGCTTGAAAAAACTGCACACGAAAAGACTCTGGCTCATGATACGATGAAATATTGGTGGCCTAGTTCCTGGTGGTAGAAAGATTAAATCATCTGAGGCTGCCGCCTTCGTAGCAGCAACAAAAAAAAAAAAAGATCAAATAAGGTGTGTTATTATTGCACACAGCTCTCATCTTACATCACTCAGTGAGGACCTGACACTATCATCTAGCGTATCACAGCCATCAACGTAACCTGCAACAATGACACCAAGTGTACTCAGGGCTGTGTACATTACCAATAGCTGTTTTTACAGTGGATTTATGAAGTGGAAGCTCTAAATGCTCAAAGATACCACAGAGAATGTTGAGGGATTGGCTGCTTCTCAGTTTTCCTTTCCAGATTTCCCCAGCTGGTTTTGCAAAAATCCTCTTCAACCAAAAAAATCTACCCTGTCTTAATACATTTATAAAAAATAAAATACCACTGGAGTGCCACAAGTTTGTCCAATGTCCGTCTCACTCTACTACCCGGCAGCAAGACAGCACACTGTGGCAGGATGAGCGCTGGCTGTCTCGCCAACACCGCACTAAATATTCATTACAATAATGGAAGCGAGGTGGACGCAGCAGGGCAAGATGCCATGTGCGGCGTGTTTCCAACCACACAGGCCACTGCCATTAACACACAAATGTCAGTGCACAAAGAGAACACGACATTGGCTAATGGTTAGCAGCACAACTAGAACTTATTTTTAACCAAATACCTCAATATAAATATTGTGGCGATATTGTATGGTTGACAATAAGTGTTTTCACAAAATATGCACACAATGAGGTTTCCATGCAAAGGGCTGATGTAAGCAAACAAATGTGGGGTTACATCGCCAAATGCAACATACGTGGTGTGTGTGTGTGTGTGTGTGTGTGTGTGTGTGTGTGTGTGTGTGTGTGTGTGTGTGTGTGTGTGTGTGCTGATACAGAAGCTAATGCTGTCATGCTGTCTGTGGTTTAAGGATGTCTGCTTTCTAGGAGGTGGTGGATGAGGAAGGCTGAGCTGACCACTGTTCCATGCCTTTTTATAACCTTTCTCTACCTTTACCCTGGGAGAAATAAAAAAAGAAAGAAGAGTCCTTACAAGGACAGCATGGTGCCATCACCTGAGCGCCACTGAGCACAGACCCCATGCAGCAACCTACGGTGATCAGAATCATCTCAAGGCGGCCCTCCTTTTCTACCTGACAGTTCCTTCCCCCAAGCACTCAGCAGGAATAATGGAGACTATTTAAGAGGACTGCAAGGAGGGCGATAAATGTCTCCTCTTGTCAACAACACCACAGGTGTCTGAGCTGTCCTTGGCTCTCAATGAACAATAACTGCTCCATTAAAATGTTAAAGACTCAGCCAAAAGGGGTACGCAAGGGATATTGCACTTTCATAAAGTTAAGGGGCTAATAAAAAAATAAAAAAGAATAGCCAAAGTTGATTCAGAAGAGAGATAGGGCTGGGCAATATATCAATATTATATCAACTTCAAAATTTTGGATATAGTAATATTGTTGATGACACAAGATTTACTAGCTGTTTTGTTATTTGCCTTTACACACTTATGCTGCGTTCCAGGCAACCCGTAACTCGTGTTTTCACAACCTTCTACCCGTGAAAGTGCCCTGGAATGGCAGTCACCCCCGGACCTTACTACTCGTGAACTCATCCTAGATTGTTGTACTCCCAGTTACAGTTTTGACGTCACACACACATAAACAACAATGTTGACCCTGTCGTTGATTCCTATCTCCTAAAGAGGCGTGACGTGACACAAATACAGGAAAGTACTCTGAGTTGGGGCGTCTCGGTTCTAAAACGTAAGCATATTACAACTATTTAGCATCTACTATTATACCCACACTACCTGATGAACACCCACAAACTATACAATCACTGCTTTTGACTTTCGGTTGAAATCTCAAGCCCAAGCTAAGATAAACATGATGACATCCCTATGGATCATCAGGGTTCTTTTTTTCCAGACTTTAGAAAGCTCCTCAAGAGCCACAGAGGATATTATACAACCATGTTCATAGGCCGAGTAGTACTCCCAGTCATGAGTAAACAGATCTTCATCAGAGTGAGTCACCACAACATGATGGCACCAATAGACAGATACATTCTGTATGCTCTATACACAAATGTATTTCCATGCCCTATAATTAATCATCCATACACAACGGAGCAAGGGTTTTGAGATTGAACCGAATCGGGGGTAAGTGGAGGAGACAGGCAAAGAGAGACAAAAAGAGATGGAGGTAGAATCCAGGATCCCCTGATATTTGAGCCAATTTAAAAATAGCCACACTGGAGCAGATGTATGAATTGTAGACGAACAGAGGAACAAAAGAGAGAGCAAAAATTACACCAGGGGTGATTTGAGTTGGCATCAGGTGCATGTATTAGTTACACCGCTGTGTATAAAGTCTGTGTAATACTTAATATGAACCCTCTTCATTTCTGAGTGATTGGTAACCTTACTCTTCATTTGGCTCAACTGTCACTGGAGTAGCTCCAGGGGTGAAAGAGTCATGTAGTCAGCACACTGCAGCTCAGGCACAATTCTGACTTTGTTTTGCATAAGAGATAGAAACGGCTCTCTGTTGACAATACTAGATTCTGCTCTCAATTATCGGTTATCCCGTTGTCAAGTGTGCACAGTATATCAGCAACAATGTCCCTTAAAAAACCTCTTCGGCATGATGTCTTTTTTTCCGTTATTATACTTCTCTCTTTTTCAATCATACTCCCTGAAATGCATCCATGCAACGATTTGTCTGCAATGTCGCTCAGCTAGTAATCCCACGGTTGCACATGTCCGTCACATTGTGTATAAGTGCCAGCTAAATGCCTGAAATACCGCAGATTTTAACTCACCGTTCCACTGAGTAGTCGAGGGGGAAAGCTGTTGATTTTGCCAATCCTTTAGAATCCCCAAAGGCCGCACACTGCGCCTGCAAGAAGGAAAGTAGATATTATTATTTTAATATTCAGTATGTGTGACGTGGCTCTAAATATAAAGTATTCTGAACTAGTTCATAGAATATAACATCTATGGAGTATGCTAATGTCTTAAAAATTATAACTAAATATATATATGAAAAATCTTTCTTTGAATATGGCATCAAATAATTTGAATTAATGTATATGAATCTGGTTTAGAGTCATTCTGCATAAAATATTCTGTAATCAGACACCCTTCTTTAAACTGTAGTGTTGAAATAAGGCTTGACCGGTGTCAGGCACAGGGTGAATGGTTTCTTAAAAGGAGCTGACAAGCTAACATATGACTTTTTTGAGGAAAATTCGACCCAAAGCAGCAATGAAACGAGGCCAAGAATCTCCGCAGGCAGTCAGTCGGACGTCACGGATCACCACTACATAAGAAGAAACTGCTGGCCAAAACCCTCCTGACCCTGCCCCGGGCTACTCTACTCACACCAGCACCAACCACATCAATACCACAACAGAACAGCATTTGTAGGGTGGCAGTAAACGGCCAAGACAACCACAGAGGTGTGGGGGAAAATGAAGCAGACGCTGCCCCATTGTCCAATCACATTAGTGACATTGATCCACTGTCACAAGGACAGAAGACTAAAAAAGGGAGGTGACCCTGGCAAGGTTTAGCATGGAGTGAACCTAAGTCGCACATTTATGCAAATACCAAGTAACACATATGAGCAATGGACCATGCACCAGTATTATCATTCAACAAAACTCAGAACAAACTGAAAAACAATGCAAATAAATCAAGATTCTTTAAACAAATAAATTATTTATTAATAATAATTTATGGTCTTTTCTTGTTTATTTGACAAATGTTCTTATTGTTGTTATTATTATTATTGTTATTTTGTTGTCTTTATACTGTCTTTTTTCTGGCTAAAACTGCTGCTGGAACTTTCAATTTCCTTGCGGGGGTCATCCCAAAAGGATTAATAAAGAGAAGTCTAAGTCTTATACTTTACCTTAGCAGATCTACACTGAAAAAAGTTGGCTTGTCCCTTTGAACAAAAAAAAACAACAAACCCTGTGGGGTGATTGTTTCAGACCATATGGTATCTGCTTGGGCATTATAGCAACTAGGTTGTAAAAAATAAAAAAATAAAAAGACAGCGTCTACCGCATCCTCCAATGTCCTGGGGACGTGGATGTGTGTGTGTGTGTGTGTGTGTGTGTGTGTGTGTGTGTGTGTTTTCATCTGTATTCAAGACATCCACCAAGGTGCTCTACAGCCCTCCAAGCTGCCACAAGGATCTCTTGTACAGAAGTCACCTACTGAAAAGTTTGCTTCAATTTACATATTTTGCCTTGCAACAAGTTTTCAAGCTTTCAAGTGAGTTCAGAAACGATAACCAAGAGCACATAAGGCTTACATATTTTAAGCATACAGTGCACACATCTCTTGTATTGATGTTTCCGGCTTACACATCCTAGCTTTGATGTAACATAGATAAAACTGGCATTTACATGATGATTTACATTGGAAGGATTCTGAGAATCAAATACACAAATTGAAAAAAAGGAACAAAAAAAGTTTAAAAGAAAATCGATAAAAAACATGAACAAAAGTGTTCAATTCAATTTTGACGAGAAGACACAAGGGTTGAACTATAAGAACATTATAACCATAACCCTAACATTTTGCTGAAATGGAGGGGAATGACTTGTGTCCCATAGACGACACTTGAAGAATCTGCATTATGTGGTTCAGCCTGACAGTCGTTTCCACTGTTCTGCTAAGTCTGTTTAATAAATCTAAAAATCCTCAGCCGCTGCAAATCTTATTGAATTCAGCCCCTGATCCAGTGGTTTTTACACTCGGCATTCTCTCTAACTACCGCTGCTCTTCCACATGAGCAGCCAAACACGGTGGCAGATGTCAATCACGATACATTAAAAGACAACAGCCGGTCGATGAATCATGAATAAAATGCTTGGGTTGCCTATTCTTAAATTAGCTTTGCACGTCATGTTGCTTCTTAATTTGTGAAACGTGAAGAGAAAGCTGTTTGTCGACTGCTGTTAATGGAGCCTGCCCTGAGCTAATCCAAACTTTCAACACAGCACAATTAACCCCGATTCTAGAGAGTGAGAAAAACAGTTCACTTGCATTTCTGTTCTGACATCACATTTCCCAGGGGCAGAAACCCAAAACATTGTTCAATGATCTGTGTTCCTCACTTTCAGTTAGTTAAGAATGTAAATGGTCTGTTCTTATATATCAACTATCTATTCAAAGCCCTTTTACATAGTACAGGAACCATTCACACACATTCATACACTGTGGTCGAGGCTGCAGTACAAGGTGCCATACACATGCTCATCCGATAAACACTCCGATGGCGCGGCATTGGGAGCAACTAAGGGTTCAGTGTCTTGCCCAAGGACACTTTGACATGGGACGTTAGGAACCACCGACCTTCCGACCACTCTACCACTGAGCCACAGCCGCCTCTATTGCCACTAATTAGAAAACAAAGTTACAAGATCGGTTCATCAATGGGTTCATTATAGGCTACATCCTCAAATCATCTGCAGTCACATTTAAAGTAATCATATTATGCTTTTGGGCTTTCCCCTGTCTTTTATTGTGTTACATATCTTTTTTTGTGCATGTTAAAGGTTTACAAAGTGAAAAAGCCCAAAGTCCCTTCCCGTCTCCAACAGAAAACACTGTTCACAAACTGCTCCGAACAGCTCTATTGTAGTCGAGCGTTTACTTCAGAGACGAATCTGCATCACTTTGTAACACACGTTATAATGCTCGCCTTGCTGCTAGCATGGCACGCCCTCATGCTCTGCTTCTAAGGCCGGCTACACACTGTCTGCGTCGTGGCGTTTCTGTTGCGTGTCAGCTGCATGGATTTTTCTACGTTCTACACACCAGAAACACGTATGGTGCGGTGCTGCTGCTGCTGCTGCTGCTAGGTGAAGACCAGGGAGGGCTATCTCGGGACATAGCACTGACAGATTCAAACTCTGAAAAATGGGTGATTGGGCTGTCTGTTTATTTCAATAACATTACCAACTTTGTGTAGCTGTAAAGACCCTTTATTGTAGGCCTACCTGGTTTTGAACCCTCACACAATCGATAAATAAAGTATTAAATTTATATCTGCATGGATGTCAAAACCTTGCAAACATCAACATTTATTAACATGTATTTGTGTCAAAATGACATCTTTTCCTATTCTATTTTGCCTGGAAATACTAACACACTTGAGTGTCGTTTGAAAAATAGGCATCGGTTCTAAGAAAGAAAAAAAACATGGCAGTGTGTAAGCGCTAACCTCTTAACATGGGAGCCAAAATAAAAAGAGAACACGCCACGCAGCTGACACACTTGTGCGATGCATCCAGTGTGTAGCCGGCCTAACTGGGCAGTTACCTAGCTACTGCACATGTGCCACTCCCAACATAGACGGTAAAGAAGTGAGATGCCTCACTGTGTAGCTAAAACAGAGAGCTCAAAACACAGGGTGAAAAGAGGAGCTGCAGCAATGCAGAACAACAAAAATATGGTGTTTTCTGAAAATTAAACCACGTAACTCTATTCTGATAAAACCTCAAAATCCAATTATAAACCTGAAAAATAGCATAATATGAGCACTTTAAGACTATGGTTAAGCCTCTCTCATTTAGTTCTTTTCTGTAAGGTTGAGAAAATAAAAGATAATATCTCACTGAGATCCGATTAGATGCATATTTTTCTTATTAGATGCATAAGACCAAACTGATAAAAATGCAGCCAGTGTTACACTCCTCTCTTCTGACTGTCATTTTTGACAGTAGGATTCAGTCAAGGAAGACAAAATGTATGTTTTCCCTTTTTATAAAGTTATAAACTGATAATCAAACTATGTAACTCCTCCCTCTGAGTGTTACACCCTTAGTGTCAACACTGGTCTAAAAGCACGTATCTCCACATTACAAATCTTAATATTCTTGGACAATTATGTACAATAATTACTTGGTGCAATAATGTATCAGCCACATGTACAAAGCAGGTATTTATTCACTGCTAATACTTATATTCACACTGTACTTATTCATGTTCGTACTGTATTTATGTTGACACTGTACTTTGTTAACACTGCACTACAATGGACTGTGTACAATCCATTTGAAACAATTTTTTTAACCTAATCTTACTTGTAACCTAATCTCACTTAAAATTTACATACATAACATTTTATATATTCATTCATTCATTCATTCATTACTGTAGCTATAGTATCTAGTTACTTTATACACTTATTGACCTGCTCTTTTCTTATTATTATTTTAATTATTTTCCTATTACTACTTTGTCCTTGAGTGGATCAATAAAGTATAGCTTGCTATAATTGGTTAAGCCATTATGATCTTATGTTAAAATAAAAGAATAAAAAAAAAAAAAAACTACAGAGGTGCTACCATGCCCAGAAGTCCACAGATGTTCCACAGCAACAACAGAAAAAAAGAAAGAACTAATCTGTGACCTGTGAACTGATACACTTGTCATCTACGACAATTAATATTTCCGCATGGCAATATAAGGTATTTCTAACTGACTGGCATTGGTACTGTAAAGAAGGTTTTATTGTTGATCCTTAGTGTATGGTGTCCTGTTGCACTCTGGGTGCACCAGGGATCAAAAACACCCCAGTGACCTTCTTTAAAACGCTGGATCTCTTTCCTAACAGACGGTGTTGGTGAGCTGACAAATGACTCGTGGAGCGCAAGCAAGTAGAAAGGCAGACTTCAATTACAATTAATGATGAATGACAGTGTAAGCTGGCAAGAATAAACTTCATTACATTTTATATGACCTCTTTCAGTGACATCTCAGTGACCCAGACAGTTACTATCCACTGTTGCATACAGATATATGTGAGAATGATCACCCACTAAATGTTTTATCTACTGTTCTCCTTTCAAATCCCTCTGAAAGATGCTACTTAATTTGACACCTTACATACCTATACATTAAAAACAAACTGTACTACATCAAGATTCTTTATTTAAATTAGTGCTAAAATTCTCTTTGAAAAGCGTGACATATTTCCGCAGTGAAATTGACGGGCCAGATGATACTGTGATGCTGATAGATGACTGCAACAAACTTCAGCATGCTTCTACATCATTATGCAGATGGCATGACAGCTGATGGCTTTTAGGGCCTGTTGCCTGCCAAAAAGCCTTCACTTCTAAAAAAAACTGAAATCGGGGATTAGGATGAAAGTCACATACTGGGGAGGTTTGTGAGGGAGAGAGGCGAATGACTCACTCTTGCTTACTCAAAATGCTGCTGCAAAGGTATCTTTGGGGAATTAACATCTAGTCAATCCAATTGAGCTGCTCAGCGGCCAGTATCAGAAAGCTAGAAATGTGAGTGACTGCGGGAATGTGAATTGTGCAGGTGGTGCTATGAATTGGCCTGCACGGTCAGCAAACCTTTCCTGGTTAAAACAGTTTTAAAGAGAAAGGTTGCAGCCCTCTGCAATTTGAATTTGAAAAGGCATGTGATCAAAGGTGCCCTGTTAATGTCAAAATGTGTCATGAACGCAATACCGATGCAACACTAGTTTGAATTGTGATGTGTCAACTGAGAGTCATAATGAAATACTTGAAGAACAAAGCACTATTTTTTTTACAGGAATCTGTCATCCTGAGGATGAAGGAAATGAAGGATTTAAAACTCTAATGCATGTTTGTAACACTTTTTTTGTAGCCAATGCAGTTAGCACCCCAATGCCTATCTTATTTCTTTCTCCTTTGCGACTGTCTACCCATGCACCTTTCTTTTTCCTGACCCATCTTCTTTTCTTGCTTGCTCCAAAAGAACATTTGACTCTTTTGACACCCCCATTGACAGCTTGGTGCATCTTGCCAGTGCACAAGGCAGTAAAAGACACGTTTCAGCCCAACCCCCACAAGGAGCTACGGAAGATCCGGTTTCAGCTGATGCTTGATTAAAAGCCAAAAGAAAGCCTTAACAAAATGGAGGGCCAAGTCTAAAGTATTATCATAGCAAATGAGGCCAACATTATATAAATAATTTTATTGACTTAGAAGAAAGTGAAAACAACCAAGAAGGTCCCTTTTTCAGTCACATAATTAATATTTTGCATTTTTTTAGTTTTTTTTAGTTTTATTAACTCAAAGGCAATTGAGCCCACCCTTCAATTCAATACAACACACTTAGAGGTTTTGCCTCTTCATCCTGACCAGTAGCCATAGACTGTAAAATGAATGGACAAAGCTTCCCGGTCTGAAAAGGGGGGCCAATTTAGAAGTGTTTTAAACCTGCACTCTATATTACTGCTAGTTTCAAGTCTTCTTCGATACAGCATAATGTTTATTTTGTAGATTATGGTCCCAGTTATTTAAAAATTGACGATAAAGCAGGGATTGCTTTAAGGTTTGGCTACCCACAACCTGTTAATTAGAACTAGAGTCCAACCGATACATCGGAGGGCCGATATTATTGGCCAATATTAGGAATTTCCCAATCTATATTAAAAAAATAAAATAAAAACAGTCAACCTTGTTATGAGTGTTGGCGTTGCATGGTTTGATAAATAGTTATCTACTTGGTCAACTATTACACTAGCATTTTGTTTTCTATTCCTGTATTTGCCACAGTGCTACTGATGACCAGAGGTGTCAAGTAACGAAGTACAAGTACTATAGAAATTTTGGGTATCTATACGTTATTGGAGTAATTATTTTACAGCAGATGTTTTACTTCTACTCCTTACATTTTCACGCAATTATCTGTACGTTCTACTTCTTACACTTTAAAAATAACCTATTTCAGTTTGGCTTGTCTTCATTCCGGTTTGTTAAAAAAAAAAAACATAAAAATAAATAAATAAACCTATCCAGATACATTGCGCCCTCCGGATAGAGTGAATATGACTGTGATTGAATGAGAAGTATAAACATATACCATTCCAACACGCTATTGGTTTATACGCACTTGCACATGACAAAAATCTGATTGTACTCCAGCAAAGAAATAGGAGACGTATGTAGTCTAGTACGAAGATGTCCGTGACAGAGACTCAAGAGAACTCCGGCGAAATGTCCCGACCAAGCACCAGCGAGGAGGTTGGTAGCCAGGAAGACCAGCCAACCCTTCTACATCCTTGGCCGTACCTGGAAGAATTTTTTGAAATGGTTGGACCAACTCATTCGAATGCGCTGCAAGCTCTGCATACCCAAGTATCATTGTTTCCAAAACTCGCCGTCTAATTTGAAATTTCTTCGATAAATAATTGTCACCACATCAAGAGAAACTATGTCTGAGAGCCACTTTGAATTTTTTCATATACATTTTCGAATACATATACTGTACATACACGAACGCAAAGGCACACAACACGCCTGATTAACCATCCAGCTTTGGTACACAGTATAGATTATGAGTCACAACCATTCATTAGAAGTGGAATAAACAGAGCGGCTGCATTAAACGAGGTCACTCTTGGTTGACTGACTTCATCACATACATTGTGAGCCCACATTGTAACCTTGGGCAAAAGTGTTCGTGCATCCGTGTTCACATTTGTATAACTGCTGAGGTCATGCATAAGACCCATATATTTTCCTTGGAGCCCAGGCAATTAACTTTTTTTAAATATAGTGATATCAGTCGTCGGGTATACGCCTTTATTTTGCCCTTCTGTGTTTATTGTAGACTTTGCAATAAACCCAAGCTGTTTTTATTTTAACCGTGACTGTATGATAGACTAGGCAACAGCGATAAAAATGGTTCTTCGTAAAAGTGGTGATTTATGTCACGTTATTTATTATTGCACAATTAGTAGAATAAGTTTATTTTCGTTTTAGAGTAGGTGGTGCTGCTGCCGATCATGTGATGGTGACAAAACAAATCATCTTTATCAATTAAACTCAGAAAAAGACAGAGTCCACAGCCACGCTTGCTCTAAGAGGCTGCACTTCAGCCATGCAGTGCTTTAAGCTAAATGCTAATGTCATCATGCTAACATGCTCGCAATAAAAATGCTAACATTCTGATGTTTAGCAGGTTTAATGTTTAACATGGCCACCATCTTAGTTGAGCTTGTTAACATGCTAACATTAGCCAATTATAACTACAGATGGGAATGTTTTGCAGACATAGGGTCGTAAACATAACATATTAGGAATACAACTGTGACTAGATGATGGTGCTAGAGCTAGAGGAAAAGTTAATGAATTTGTGTAAAACATTTATTGCTATCCATTTAACAGATATTTCAGTCTGGCCCAAAGTGGTGCACCAAACCGCTGACAATCCCTTCCCTAGAGCCCTGCTGCTGCCATGGCTACAGACAATCCTACTCTACAGCATGACAAAGATGGAGGTAAAAAAAAGCATTGAACTTGTACTTTCCACTTTGAAATTTAAACATTGAAAAACTGTTCTGACTCAAAGTGAACACCTGTCTGATTAGCATGGTATACACATGGCAAATACAACAGATGGGTTCAGTTAGTCAACATCCTCTGTGGCCTGGAGGGTTTAGCACTAGCTCTTCCTCCACATGTAAACACAGACAAATGTGGTGCTGAACTAATTCAAATATAAAACAGACCAGTCCGATTCAAATATGGGCTCAATGGATTATTAGTGTGTCGGAGCAAACATTAACATTATATTCAACAAAACCAAGAATCCAAACGATAATGGGCTTAAAGCAAGGTGATAGGGAAAAGTTTTAATCTATCCATCCTTCTGTTAGTCTGTAGGTCAAAAACATATATTTAGATTTACAGTACATATCTGTATATATTTAGATATGTATGTATTTTGATATGTACAGTATACACTCACCTATAGTATTATTAGGAACACCTACTTGGCATTGATTCAAGGGCATTCCAGGGCACAAAGCTCCCGTTCCACCACATCCCAAAGATGCTCTATTGGGTTGAGATCTGGTGACTGTGGGGGCCATTTTAGTACAGGGAACTCATTGTCATGTTCAAGAAACCAATTTGAAATGATTCGAGCTTTGTGACATGGTGCATTATCCTGCTGGAAGTAGCCATCAGAGGATGGGTACATGGTGGCCATAAAGGGATGGACATGGTCAGAAACAATGCTCAGGTAGGCCGTGGCATTTAAACCATGCCCAATTGGCACTAAGGGGCCTAAAGTGTGCCAAGAAAACATCCCCCACACCATTACACCACCACCACCAGCCTGCACAGTGGTAACAAGGCATGATGGATCCATGTTCTCATTCTGTTTACGCCAAATTCTGACTCTACCATCTGAATGTCTCAACAGAAATCGAGACTCATCAGACCAGGCAACATTTTTCCAGTCTTCAACTGTCCAATTTTGGTGATTTCTTGCTAATTGTAGCCTCTTTTTCCTATTTGTAGAGGAGATTAGTGGTACCCGGTGGGGTCTTCTGCTGTTGTAGCCCATCCGCCTCAAGGTTGTGCGTGTTGTGGCTTCACAAATGCTTTGCTGCATACCTCGGTTGTAACGAGTGGTTATTTCAGTCAAAGTTGCTCAGTCGGCCCATTCTCCTCTGACCTCTAGCATCAACAAGGCATTTTTGCCCACAGGACTGCTGCATACTGGATGTTTTTCCCTTTTCACACCATTCTTTGTAAACCCTAGAAATGGTTGTGGGTGTAAATCCCAGTAACTGAGCAGATTGTGAAATACTCAGACCGGCCCGTCTGGCACCAACAACCATGCCACGCTCCAAATTGCTTAAATCACCTTTCTTTCCCATTCTGACATTCAGTTTGGAGTTCAGGAGATGGTCTTGACCAGGACCACACCCCTAAATGCATTGAAGCAACTGTGAAATGTGATTGGTTGATTAGATAATTGAACAGGTGTTCCTAATAATCCTTTAGGTGAGTGTATATGGGCCGCAATATTTGTTAAAGGCAACATATATGTCAAACCATTCTGAATTAAGTATTGTGGTGCTGCAGAGAAATTCCAGACAAATTCCAACAATTCCAACAAATCATATCCTACAGACTAAAGAAAAAAGCAGATCCTGGCAAAAATCACACTATAATTATTTTCTTTTAAGTTTTAATAATTTTCAATGAAAATGAGAATAATGAATCAGAATCAGCTTTATTTGCCAGGTATGAAGACACATACGAGGAATATTTCTTTGGAACATCGTTGCTCACAATGTGCTTACACATACAAAAACAACCAAACAATATACACTAATATATACATACTCTAAACAGAAACAATGATGATAATAATAATAATAATAATAATAATAATAAATTATATAATGAAAATGATAGAAAAATGACCATTCCCTCAAATATCTTGAATCATACCATTTTGGCAGTACCAGTCAAAATAATCACAATTAGATGTTTTCCTAATATCATGCAGCCCTATTAAACAAGGTTACAAAGAAGTCCACAAATGTTGGAAGGGCTAAAATCCCTTTAGAATGTCTTTTATTTGGACACATTTTATTCATGGTCATCAGTTTTTCCAGCTGACACAACACTCCATTCCATACAATACTCATTTCACTATGACAAGCCATCGAACTAAATTCATAATGCTGCTTGACAGCAGTGGACTGAGTACCTAGAGCTACCTAGAACATAATTGCCGGGTGTCAAACAGGTGAGCTAACTTTAGAAGAAAGTCAAAAAGATATAATTCACAGAGCAGAGACAGGGTCAAGTCTCAATTTGACGACCAGAGACGGACGGACAAAGAGGAGAGGTATACCATGAGCAGTGAGGTGGCAGAGTTCTGTGCAGTAAATAATAAATGCTTGCATAATACATTCAAGCTGTAAAGCTAACTACAGCACATTGTCTTTACCCCTTTTCTTTCATCACCTTGACTTCTTTTTTTCTTATACAGTATATCATATTTTGCAGAAGTATATGTAATTTCAAAATAAAAAATATGTTTAGGAATCTGTCCATTGGAATACAGATTTATGTGCTCATACAGTATGAAGGTCCAAGAACATCAACTGTAGTGAACATGACCTGAGCCACCTCCAGGACTACTCTCTAGGTATGGTGAAGGGTATGTGATGATATGGGGGTAGTTTAATTCCAAAGGCCAAGGGTACTTTATCAGGATGCATAGTATCCTGGATCCATGAAATAAAAACAAATAAAAAAAGAGCCTGCCTCTATGGGAATTTAACATACAGTAGGGGTGTGTATACTTATGCCCCCTGTATTTTAAGGAAGAACATTTATGTATTTACAATACATTATTCATTCACAAAGAAAATTGGTGTCCTTAAAAGGTTGGATTTTCCTATTTTTTTTAATTAAGGCATTAAGATCAATTTCCAAAAGATGTTTTTTTGAATTCCTCTTTTTAATCAACTTTAGCATGGGTGTGTAAACTTATTCTAGCCACTGTATTTTGGTTTGGATGAAAGTGGAGGACCAACCATGCAACTGGCTGAGACCAAAGTTGCTTTCTCTAGAGCTGGTAGCGTGGCTTGAAAATGGGTTCTACATGTTAAAAAATGACTGTGGCAAATCAAATGTCTAATTATTGTCATTATGAAACATTTTCTTCAGATCAGTTCCAGGCACTGATCTACATACAAAACTGGGAGCTGTGTGACAGCATAGAGCATGATGCCAGCGGAACATATGGAAACCAGTAAGGAAGAAGGAGCAGGGAGCTGTGATGTGGCCTGGCTCTGGTGACGCATCATGTTTGGGAGACTATTTACAGCTTCCATTTACAACCCAGCCCCACCCTTAACATCCTTGCCAACTGCACTGGCCACTAGTTATCACACGGATTCCTTTGACTAGGGTCTCGCACCCAATCAACAACAGACCTTTTGTCATTATCAGCTTTACTGTGATTTCACAACTGGCAACTATAGGAATATTATCCCAAAATGTGTCAAGAAACAGAATAGAAAAATCCGTCAGTGCAGATGAGAGGGTAAGAATATAAATTGTGCATGTATGCCACCCATAAGGCATGCTAAAGGCGAGTCCATGGTTAGTAATGAATAATACAGAAACACAAAAATAAACGTGAATAACGGGTCAAAGGGGTAAAGAAGAGGCTGGTGGAATTGAAGCAAACACAGGAAGCATGACAAATAGAAACCTACAAATAGGTGGAGCTGGTCAGATTGATGAAGGACAGGTTGAAACCTGGAGAGATTTTATGTTTTTGTCCTCATGTCCACTCTCAGACCTTGCAAAATTCTCACTGAGATAATTCCCTTAAACCAAGTGTAATGCAGCAGATTTTCCTGAGCCATCAGCTTTTGCTACCCTTCCCTCTCATCTTTCTTTCTTCCTTTCTTATTCATTTGATGTGCTTCCTCTTAATCTTCCCTGGGCTACCGACCTCACAGAAACAGACGACACAATCAACCATTCAGCCATTGCTAAGCATTCCCATAGCAGTGAAAGCTGTCTTTGTGCACTGTGCTTAAGTGTTTGCCCCTGTGCGTGTGTGTGTGTGTGTGTGTGTGTGTGTGGGGGGTATTTTTAACAGTATAATTTGCTGCATATCAGAGTCACCAGCTACTAAGGGATGATTTTCTACATCCAGTCCAATGTGGTGCTGAATTACAATCGCGTAACTGTGTGCAGTGCTATACCCAGCTATATTTTTCTACTCATGAATGGGAAACATTGTAATAGTAGGGATTCAGCAACGAGTGTTGACGAGTCAATAGCTTATAGGAAAATGTCACCCATTTCTCAAACCAATCCGTTTCCTTCCACCACTCTTGGAACCGCCAAGTCTGGCTGGATCAGTTCAAATTATTTCTTACTTATGTGGCATGCTCATCAATGCAGTACACAATTAAATGGCAACATGACAATAGAAATATGAAGGCACCTTATTTAAGAGTATAGGGAGGGAGCTTTCATTTTTTAAGTAATGTTTTTTTTTAAAGAACAAAAGTAATTATGTCTAAGTTCTACTAATATTCTGTCCAGCAGGGATTTTGCTGCTATGTTCTATGTGCACAGACAAGCAGGTACCTCTTGCCATCACCATGGTGGCATTTATTTTTAGATTATTGACCTAAATTTTTTCAACCTTGAGTGTCTGAACTCAGAAATCTGTTAAACAAAGCCCCTTCTGCCTGAGTTGTGAGCATTTAGTCTTTCCGTAGCAGGCACATTTTTGTTTGTTGTCATCGTTGTGGGTGATCTAGCATATGTGCACTCATTTTCATCCCCTGCCATAAGGTCGAACTGAACTCTGACTAAGATTGGTGTCTGTTTGTGAAACTCAAAAAAAGTAGTAGCAGAAATGATTTGAGTCACCTGAACGGAGACAGTCAAGTTCTCAATTTGCATCATATTGCCAGCTTCATGTCTGTTAATGACTCTAAGAAAAGCTGCATAGCTGCCTGTGATCTGACACAACTAGGTAATTCTGCCTCTGAAAATTATACAAACGTCTAGCTAGAGCCGGGCTATACAACGATATTATATCGTTATCGTGATATGAGACTAGATATTGTCTTAGGTTTTGGATATCGTAATATGGCATTAGTGTTGTCTTTTCCTGGTTTTAAAGGCTGCATTACAGTAAGTGATGTCATTTTTTGAACTTACCAGACTGCTGTGACTGTTCTATTATTTGCATTTACCCACTTAGTCATTATAGCCACATTACTGATGATTATTTATCAAAAATCTCATTTTGTAAATAATTTGTGATAACACCAATAGTCTACAAAACTCTACAGTATCGTTGCTGTATCAATATTTATTATTTGGTCATTTCTCCATATTGCCCAGCCCTACAACTTGTCTATAATTACAATACTCTTTGGTTTGGTAAAAGGGTGCGCAGCATTAAATATAAGTAAAGCAGGCACATAAGTCGCAGGACCAGCAGAGAAACTCCAGATTGGAAAATCCAGTCAGCAGTGCCTTGGTGGCCTGAAATGAAACACTTCATAATAACTGCTACAGAATATAGAATAGAATGACTTTATTGTCATTATGTGCAAGACCTGTGTAACGAGAATCATGCAACCCCTTTCCAGGTCAACAAAATACGTAAGAGGAGCAGGTAGAATATTCTTATGTGTGGCATTATGCACTAAAAGTTCATTATTATATGAAGAGAGATGGAAAAGAACATGCACATGGTATAAGAATGTTGCCAAGCCTTTTCCTAATATGGCCACAGGCTTCTGTAATTCCCTGATATGCAACTTTAAAATGCATCATTCCTCTAAATGCTTTTAAAAATCCAGTCAGCCATGTCTAAAAGATCACTTGTGACACATGGACAAACAGTGGAGAACACCCTCGGGCCAACTGGTATAATTGTAAAAATGCCAGGACAGAGTGGTAGACAATAATCCGTTCCCATGGGTTTAATTAAAAACATTAACATTAATCATTAAGGTAATGTGTCAAAACAAAGGAACATAATTTAGTTCCAGTACTTAAATAACATAACTGTTGACTACAATATACTGTAACCTGTAGCAATATACTGTAACCTACTACTGGAAGAGTTGAAAGTTGTAACACGAAAGAGGCAAGGAGAAGAGAGGCAAGTGAAACAGCAAGTGACTGAATCCTCAGAGGACAAACGCACTACTGCAACGCCAAGCGCTACTTGTCATTTATTTCCAGCAACCATAACCGAGACATGTTCCCCAGCTGTGGGCTTGTGCCTTGGGGACAACCATTCAATCGGAATTACTATCCGACAACGTGTAGTGCCTTGAGTGTAAAACACAAACAGAATTAAATCAATTAATATCAATTAGTGAAATGCCCTGTACACCCTTAGCCAGGAGCCTCTCACATATAGAATTTTAATTTGTACCTCAAAGCAACATCTCGGCATGAAAGGACATGTTTAACATGGCCGTTGACGGTATCAATAAATTGTAGCTGTTGGATTATGCTGCAGGGAATCATGAGCTAAGTCTATAGGCTATGGTCTGGGTAAATGGGCTTCTCAGAGGACAATTCAAATGAAGATATATGTGGCTTTCTATTGTTCTTGCTGACCCATTACCAGTGGAATAGTTAAAGATGTAGTGGGTAGAATGTAAAAAAAATAAAAAATAAAAAACTCCAACATTTCAAGTACAGTGAGACCTCGTCCCGCAGCTCTCCTCTCTTTGTTGCACCGGCAATAGAGCTCAACAGTCCTGCACCTCCTCCGAAAGACCTTGGGTTCTGGAAGTAAGGCATATTTTCATTATCGAGCAAAGGAACCACTCATCCCACAAACCACAGTGCTGAATAAAGGAAGCTAAGGTTTGTTTAGCTAACAGCTAATTCGGCTAGCTACCGCTAGCTGAGACAGAAACTAATAACTTTAAAAGACCTTCAAAATAAAACCTGAAAATAACTTAAAATATATAACGGCTGTTACGTCAGCTATAGCCTGTTTTTCCCAGTGTTTACTTTGAGTTAACAAAAGAAAGCCAGCTGTATCATCAAGGCTCCACTCACCCTGGACATCACCTGTTCTCCCCTCACCCTCTGAGAAAAAGATACAGGACAATCGGATCCAGAACCAACAGGCTGCAAACCAGTTTTTCCCCAGGCAGTCAAAAGCACAAATGCTCCTCTCCATCTCCTCCTAGGGCTGGGCAATATGATGATATTATATCAATATTGATATGAGGTTAGATATTGTCTTAAATTTTGGATATCGTAATATTATAATATGACACAAGTGGTGTCTTTTCCTGGTTTTAAGGCTGCATTACAGTGATGTCATTTTCTGAACTTACCAGACTGTTCTAGCTGTTCTATTATTTTCCTTTACCCACTTAGTCATTGAATCCACTAGAGCACGACCGATAAAGG
>JABXJD010000263.1:475000-602500 GCA_013375575.1 Percina caprodes
AAAATGAGCACTTCAGCAGCAGTTCATCCTTGTCAGTTTGTTGGGCCCGTACAGAAGCAGGGCAGCAAACGTGACCTTTTCCATTGGAACTTTCTCTAGCTTGTCCTCGGGGGCCTATGTGACTATGTGAGTGTTGTCCGCCCTTCAATGCACAATTATGAGTCAAGCTTTCTATATCCTGATGTATACTTTCCACAAGAAGGTGGTTTGGAGACAGAATGATGAGAATAGGTATACTTTTTTGCACGTGCTTACATGTTTTAGTACTGTTATTAAAACAGTTTGTTTTGAGCTGTTAGTAATATACCTGCAGGATATACTTTAACTGATCCATCTGTTACATGTCATGGTCACAAATCTTACCTGAGCTTTACTCTAACATCCACCCCCGTCAGATGAACAGATGCCCATCCTCATTTACAAGGCACAGGCAGCAGACGCAGAAGCATTTGTCTATGAAAACTGTCTCCTCAATTTAAATGTTCAGAGTAAATAAAAAAAAAAATACCACCCTTGAGAAAACAATGTGGATGACAACGCATCTTAGAGAAAATTCAGTTAAAATTGTTGGCACTAAAGCTTCATCACAATTCATTAGAAAAAAAAAAAAAAAGATCTTGTTACAAATCTGTGGCCGTGGTATGGAAGAGCAAGGTCTGTCCTTGCATGGTGGGACATTGTTGGGTCTGTCCTTGCATGGTTACGATGGGGAACTATTCAAAAGGGTGACCCAAGAAAGAGATGGGAAGATCAAGATGAGTGGGGCCTGCCGGAGGCGCAGGTTGAGATCTATATGAGGAGTCATCCTCCTTGTTAAAAAGGTCACTAACTCCTTAGTTGGTTCAAGTTGAGCAATGAAGACATGGTCAAATGGCGGACAAATGGCTTCAGTTGGATTGCAGCTGAAACTTCAGTTGAACTGACTGTCGGATGCAAGTATTTGATTTACAGCATGTCATCGTCAAACCGACAGCAAAGCCCTCGAGGGTGATGAGCGTACTTCCACAAGATTGTACAATGAGTCAACACCAAAATTGATGAGTGCCCAAGAATTCTCCTGTTAAGTCTGATTTATGGGTGGGAGAAGGGTGCGTTTAGGCTTGTCAGGCAGCACCAGTGTTGTCCCTAAAATAGGCCTGGGCGATAAGGCCAAAATATTCTACAACAATATAAGTCATTTCTTTCCTTGATAACGATATATAGAACGATATAGCATGTTTGTTGGTTGAATGGTTAATTGAATAGATGAAATAAGCACATTATAAAACCTATTTTTGTAGAACCTTGTGTGAATTAAATACTTGACAAATGAAAAGTACTTTTCTTATTTTATTAAGAACTTAAGTGCAAAATCAACATAACGTGCAAGGAATGTAAAGAGTAACGCAGTTTGGCTGCTGGTTTTTCCATTTATTAGTTTCTTTGAAACATGCACAGGTAAAAACAAATGCAGAAATACATAATTCAGGATTTATTTGAGAAATTAATTCCCCAGCTTGTGGCACAGTTACATGAAGGCTGATGACAGCCTAGCATGAGCTGTATGACATCACAATTACTTGATTAGCTTGCAGATTTTGGTTCTCTTCATTTTGTGATGTTTACCTTTACTGTTCCACTTTCCATGTATAGCTGTATATCACTATATCATCATATCCAACAGGTAATTGTCAAAATGTTTCCATTTAACCTCACAAAACTACAGTGCACAGAATTAAGACTAAGTGAACAAATTATGGAAATTCAATAACGGGAAATGGTGCTCTTTACATGCAAAGTGAAAGAAACAATGTGTCTGTGTGGATGGGAAGTTTATTATCCAAATACCAATACTACTGAGTAAGCTCTATTACTACAAACACACTGGGCTGAGGGAGAAAAAACATCCTGTCAACAGCCCTTCTAACAGAACTAGGATGTTTCAAACTCACCAACTTTGTCAACACTGTCCTTTTTAAAGCATTCCAACTTTGCAGGCACACTGGGGGAAAAAAGCTCTAATAAATGTCATTCACTACTAGTTTATTTATCTTGATTTACTCTGCCATGAATCCATCTCTCTTGTACAACCCAACATTAATCATTCTGTTAGAAACAGAATACGCTCTAACAGAAACCCCAGCAGTAAAAAAAAAAAAAAACTAAAGCTGGGAACTAATTAGCACTTAGATCCAAATTAATTTTCCACCATCGCATACCGAAATGTCACACTGTCGCAGGAACAACAAGCATTAGTTTTCTTTTAGGACAATATGCCTTTGTTTTACCTGACCTAGCTATTTTTACAGACCCAAAGACTATACAGGTTGTATAACGGTGCACGTGGTAGAAGATGCTAAAATGGTCTAACTCGCTCCTGTTAATTTAAATCGGATTTCTGGATTATGGAGGGTAGAGTCGACTTCTGAGCAGAATGGCATGGGCAGTTTAGTTGCACCCTGCAGAGCACAGAGAAGGGCTGGTGGTCAGGGTGGAAAATTAGCACCCATCACCAGCAAATACAAGACTTTGCCTTGTATAACAGCCACACTGGCGGGTGGAGGGGTTTTCAGCGGTAGTCCTCGACATCGGTTTAAAAAATGTGGCAACATATCCCCGGTGTTAGGAGGCCTGCCGCGGCGTCAGCAGTAGCAACTGTTAAAGTAGTAAAAAAAAAAAAAACTTTTCAAACAAGTGGCGCGTTGTGGCGAAGGGAAAACGAGGGAAGAGAGAGGAGAGAGAGAGAGAGGAGAGAGGAGAAGGGGAGAGAGAGAGAGAGAGAGAGACTGTATCATTACAAATAGGTTGCACGTAGGGGTGTGTCTTTGCTAATTTAAGACTGACGCAGTTGTCAATTTCCCGTCCACTAGACTTAGCGTGTGTCTGACGGGGGGGCCTGGAATCACGATGGCGAGCCATCGTGATGCCAGTCAACCATCACGACTATGAAGTGCTATCATCCATCGACACAACCCTATACCTTACAGACGACCAGTCCATGCACTGTACTTACTGTCGAACCTACTCGTCTTCAGAAAATGCAAACAATTTGTTGGTTAGAGGAACAACTAACTTTAAATTAGAGGCTATAAAAGACCACGAGTCATCCAAGTCTTATATGAAGTGCACTGCCATACAGCTGGCAAAGACGGGACCCCAGGAGCAGAGTGTGGCAATAAAGGCACATTTTTACATGTGGTTAGTCCATGCCTGTAACTGCAGGACAGTCAAGTTTGTTATCTAACCTTGTTTCGGCAATATTATCTTTGCTTCACCTGTTTCACTGACTTTAGCAATCAAGGTGGATTGTGGATGTGGATTTAAAATTTCCAATACGTGCAGTTGGCAGTGAACGAGACACTGTCTTTGAGGGACTTGACACTCTACGTGAGCAGTGGATGTTAGCTGATAGCTGTAGCTGATATCCAGCAGCTGGATATCAGCTACAGATTAATTCAAAAATTCTGAATGGATTCCCCGTTCTGAGCCCAACCAGCTCCAGACAGCCAAGCATGCAGGGAACTGTAGGCAGTGAATAGGATGATATCCTCTGCAGATCAAGTTCCTAATTCTGAGAGCGTGGTTCGGTTTGACTTCTACATTGCATGGGCTCATGAGAGGAATATAAACCTCTTCACAAATCAGTCTGGGATGGTCAGGTCATTGGGAAGCTAACACTCTAAATTTTTGTTTCTTGTGTCAGTGTGACACTAGGTCTTACTGACACAGAGCTAAAGAGGTTAGAATAGAGAATTTCTATTTCCGAAGTAAATCATATGTAAAATCATTAAAAACACTACTGTAAGCATATTACATGATCTACATACAAACATAGTACCCCAGCCACATGTCTGAACTTAATACAGAAAAATCCAGAAGAAAATGACTCAGAAAATGGCTATTTTATGAAGTTATTTCTACAGATATGTCTGTATTTCCTCTCAGAAAAAAGCTGCAAAATTAAAAACTTATCAAATTAAAAACAGCATAAATTTATAGAAATAAGTCATGATGAAATGGTGAAATGCAGCCATCACAAGGTTAAAGTTTTCTGGTCATGTTTGGTATCAATCAACTCGTCTGGCTACACAGGAGGCTGGTTTCATAGCTTTTGATTCTAAATGGTTGGAAGTGCTGTCAATCTTTCCCACTTTGCCCTCTGTAAATCGTGTGACTTGATTGGCTTCCATAAGGGATAACTCAGCCTGAAACAACCTGTCAATCAAAAGCTGTTGATTCAACCTAACTTGCTGAATAGAAGGATACACTGTAGCAGAGCCGGCAGTAGGAGCGATTAAAGTCCATAAATGATGGACTTTTCAGCTCCTCTGCCAGATCTTATTCTTTGAACTGTTGGCAAAGCTTTATGGAGATTTTCTGAAGAGCGTAAGGACTCATCTGAATTTAGACACTATCTGCACAGAATCCGTCTGTGTTTCTTTACTTTATGATGCTGTAAGTGGTGCTCAATGGAGAGGAATGATATTGTTCATTAAGCTTGCAATTTGACAATAATGGATCCTTGGCTGGTGAAGAGGTTAATACATGGATCCTTTGCGTGGGTTTGACACGGACGACAATAGAACTATCTATGGCCTTCACTTTAGTGTCAGGCTTTGTAACAACTACCAATAAACAAAAAGTCAAACTATTACGAACAACAACAACCTTTGCAACACAAATTGGGATCATCATTTTAAAGTAACTAAAGTTATAAATAACTACAACTCGGACTGAAACGGCAAAAGCAACAGTCACCGGTGGCTGTAAAAGAGAAGCCGTTGCCATTCCCTTTTAACATTGGTCTTGCTAACATGAGAAAAGATTAATGGTTCGTTAGGAGATTTGTGAGCATTGGATCTAATCAGAACCTAGTCCGGATCAACAACAAACCCTTGCCTACAACCTATTATTAAAAGGATAGGAATTTCTTACACTGCACTGTAACTTTTGTTCTTGTCTTTGCATCTTATCATATTTTAGCCGGTTTTATTTTCATGACCGATTTGAATTTCTCTTTAATGCTTTATGTAAAGCACTTTAAATTGACTTGTTACTGAAAGGTGCTATAGAAATAAAGTTTCCTTGCCTTGCTTATACAACCTCAGCCTGTCAGTCTGTCACCAGGGCATATATAAGCTCTTTTTTTGGACTGTCAGTAAGTCATCAATGCCTGTCTGTCTCAGAAGTTAAACATAACCTGCATGGCGATCTGGTTCTTATATTATATTATTGCAGTAAATGCTGTCTGCGTGAAGTTTTAAAAAGTGTACCCAATCTTGTGCCCTCATTACCGGCATTGCCGTGGCTCAGTGTGACCTGCACTGGAGATGTAATAGTACGTGTCCATTGTCAGCGTCATTTCCCTGCTTCCCATTCATTTTTATGGGCACAGCCGTGCAATGCATTCTGGTAGCGTCGCGGGGACTTTGGAGAAGAGGGTCGTTGAGTCGCCTTAAAAGAGGCTCGGTGCATCTCAAAACCTTACGGAAATTCAGCTAAAATGTTTTCAGAAACACATTTTGGTGAACTATTTTCGTGAAATACGAGATGGTATTCCGAACGAGCCCCCATTATGGTCGGTTTTATAACTCGGGGAGCAGCCAGACCCACGTGACGCGTTTGTCCTATCAGCTGTAGCCATCACGGTTGTAGGAGGGCAGAGACTGTTTTCTTTGCTTGTAAGTGGTCAGTGGAGAGAAACTGGTTGTGAACCCACTGGTGTGCAATGATGAGAAGCGGGACAATCCCATCCATGAAAACAACTTGTATATGGACTTGTACCATAACTTTCGCTCCGTCTGCACCGCACCTCTGCGTGTGTGTACGAGTCGGAGTGGAGCCATGCTCTCTATGAAACATGTAGAGAGGAAAATTATGCTCTCAGGTACTGAATTTTGGCACTGATTGATATAATGTGAATTGGTCCCACACCTCTACAATCAACCAAGAGCATTTGTTTCTATCCTGCAATGTATGTTTGGATGAACCAGACCTTACTCCGCAGCTCTGTGGAGGTAGGTCTGGCAATGCCAGACTAATCAGAATCAGCTTTATTGGCCAGGTATGAAGACACATACGAGGAATTTTCCTTTGGAGCATAGTTGCTCACAATGTGCTTACACATTCAAAACAAACAAACAATATATACACACTAATATATACATACTCTAAACAGAAACAATATAGAGGCATGAGTGCAATGAAGAGTCCAATAAAAAATATTTAAATGTGGAACATAGTGCAATCTAATCAGAACCAAACCCTATTAGTAATAGGCAGTCATCAAAGCTGACTCTCTAGTGAGTGGCAGTTAGTCCAGACCAGTGTTTGGAAACATCTCAAGTGGGCGTTTGCCTCATGCTGCCTCCAAGGACCGAAGCCAGCTCTGATTTACTTGTAGCCAGACCCATAATTTGCAGTTCTTACAGCCCTGAGAGATGCTCCTGCTGCAGCAACAACACTTGATACTCAATGACACAAACCAAGTCCCCTGAAAATGTCATTCCTTTTCTTTTTTTTCTAGACTTCAAAAGGCAAGTGGCTGCCACTTGTACAGTTGAATAAAATCAGTGGGTTTTAATGGTCTTAGTCAAACACGGAAAATATATCTGACTTTGTAAGTTAGTACATACAGTATATAAAACATGCTTGAAATTGCAAAAACCCCGCTGATCTGGTACCTGTGGCCTATGAAATTACAGATATGTGTCTGTCTGCTTCCTGTGTGGTGCTGAGTTTTGTCTGGTGTTATTTTTAATTAACCTAATGGCGTTTTTCCACTACATGGTACCTGCTCGACTCGCCTTTTATTCACCTTTTTTGGTTTTCCATTACAAAAGAAAGTCCCCTACTTTAATTAGCACCACCTCAGTCGAGGTTCCAAGCGAGCTGAGGAGATACCAAAAGGTGACGTGAAAAGCAGCAGACTACTGATTGGTCGGAGAGAATCGTCACTTATCACTGCGTCATCATTACTAGCAACAGACGGGGGTGTCCTGAACAAACCTGCCGTGTTGAAGTAGTTTATCCAGCTGTTTTTTATTTTGCTGCCTCCAGCTTCTTTTAAAATTAATTTGTCTTCTGACTGTGGTAACAGCCACATGCCGAGAATGGGATTAGCTGAGCCAGAGTGGCAAATCGTTGGCTGACCCAATAATAAAACATTTTTATGTAGTGTCACCTTGACTTCATGCCTCCTGCGTCATGTGCTCCAAAAAGGTCCTGGCCGCTAATTGGTCTGTGCTTTGGTGTATGCGCACATGATCTGTTCTGCTTGAAAAAAACATCAGTGAAGTCACCCTTGCAAGCTTGTTTTCAAGTAGCAGGTGATTCATGTATCCTCTGTCTTGATCTACAATCTGTATTAAAAAAAGGAGAGACTCAAAGAAAAGGATAGGTTGTTATGTTATTAAATTAAGATGTTGGTGAGGGGTTGTCTGTTTTTGTAAGCTATCATCCTTCTACAACTGAAACCTGGATCAAAAGCTTTTCTTTAACCTTGACAGGGGATTTCTTCCTCAGCTGGCATCTTCTAGACAGTTTTGGTATAAAAGAAACTGTGTATCGTGTATAATAACTGCTTCCCCACGTAACATTTTCTGGGCGGCACATCCATACTTTTGCTTCATTTGGGAAGTTGTGCATGTACAGTGGCTAGAATAAGTTTACGCACCCAGGCTAAAGTTGATTTAAAAGAAGTATAAAGAAACATCTTTTGGAAATTGATCTCAATGCCTTAATTCAAAAAATTTGGAAAATCCAACCTTTTAGGACACCAATTTTCTTTGTGAATGAATAATGTATTGTAAATAAATAAATGTTCTTCCTTAAAATACAGGGGGCATACGTATACACATCCCTATGTTAAATTCCCATGTTCAAGTCCCACATGTCTTCATATCAGAAACAAGGAAATTAATTTGACCCTTTCTTCTCACTCGCGCTTGGTCAGTGGCTCTCAGAGTGCTGCCGAGTAACGAAAATGCAATAGGGGGGTGCTGACCGTTAATATCTTCCAGTCACGCGGGCCCCTGATTTGTCCGGGCCCGTAAGCAACCGCATACCCTGTTAACCAATAGTTACACGTCTGCATATTAAATAAAACTGCACTCAAATAATCTGTAAACTGGAGAGGCAAATTACCAAGGTGCAACAGTTTCATGTTCCCCAGTCCTTACAGGCCAAAGATTCAATAAAAGCTTGAAGGCATTAGACCTCTGCTATACTATTGGTGGTACAATATTTAACACCAAATCTGCCATGGGGTCAAAGTCTTCATCTCCCTGCAAGCAATGTTTGGCCATTTGTACATAACAGCTTCAGTCAGAGTCACGACTAGCCCACCTACAGAAACAAAAAATCAATTCAATGCATATTTAATGGCAAAAAGGCTTAAAAAACGGTTTTGAGCTCATCCATTTATTGATTTGGATACAAGTTGAGTTATTCTGTTTATGAAGCCTGCTTTTCTATCTGTTTGAATACTCAATATGCTGCTTATTTGCTGCAAAACGTAATACCAAAGCAAAGAAAATGTATTTTAGGCTCCCTCCTGCAGCCTAAAACGCACTACCCATTCACAAAATGATTGGAAAGACCTGCGTTCTTGCCGGACCAAAGCCAATCTGCGCTTCTCATCCATGTTGCTTCCAGGCTGCAGACTGGACGGCACAGAGTTACGTGACTGATGTACATGAACACGCACAGTGAGGAAAGTTAACAGGATTTATAAAAAAAAATAGAAAAATAACCGACGTCGGTTAGAGGTTCTACATTTGGTTTTTAATTATTTTTCGATTAATCGTCCAGCCATACAGACCTCATAGTAATGCACATTATTAGGGATCGACCAATATGGATTTTTTAGTGCTGATGCCGATACAGATTTTTTTTTCATGAGCCTTAACCGATGACCGATTTTCTTGTGTCGATTTTTAGAGCAGATACTGTTTTTGCTCCCTAAAATTACATCATAAACATGTAAACCCTGTCACACTGGATTTGTTTTCAGAATCTGCTCAGTCATTTCTTTAGAAATAATAAACAAATACACAGATCAGTCTTACTTCTGCAATCATCTTACATATGGATGGGTGCACTGCATATGGTTAACTGTGCAACATCTACAACACAGCCTTGATGTTGCATAGACACTTTTTTGTGTTAGTTGAAATGAAATAGCAGAAAACTGCACTTTAAGTGCTGCCTTTTATATGCAATTTAATGTTCAATTTGTACAATAAAAGAACATTGGAAATGGCAGTTTGTTGTATTATAGCAGAATGCTAAAAGGAGCAGAAATGCAGAACTGAGTACACTTTAATAACGGTTTACCGCAAGAAATATCGTTATATCGAACAATGTTATCCCGTTTTACATATTTTCCTCATATCGTGCAGCCCTAATTCATGCAAATTATTTCCCAATTTCATATTACCATAACACGTTGCTGGAGGGTTTCACAGCAAACAATAAGCACAGCTAACACAGGAGCTGAAATGCATTAATGTGTGAGGACAAAGTCACTTGTGTGCCTCACCTTTTCCCTGCAGGAAAAAAAAAGTTTAAAGCCTATAGCAGTGAAGAAGACCCAGTGGCAGTTTTTGAATATGTTTAATCCAGCCAGTTCCGGTGTTAAATTTGGAAGCACACCCTGCAAGAAACACATCATACACTTCATACTCGGAGCAATCACATCCATCCATCATTTTTGTAACCCATCCCTGTGGCACACATGGCTGTACCCTTCACCTCATACCCAGTAGGAAAAATTACATAACATGCATAATTTTTAATTCTGAAGATATTCTGGCATTTGGCATATGCATCAGCAGTGACAATATGACAGGGAAGACAAGGTGACACTAGAGGACGAGGAAACAGATCGGGGGAGCGTTGCAAATAGAGCAACACAAGGGCAACGCGAATAGAGGCTGACTGCAAAAGACGAGGGGACTAGTTGGAGAAGGGGAATGAATCAACCAAACTGTGCTGTCAGCATCCCCGGGGCCGGCAGGGAGCATTAAGTGAGTTGACGTGGGACGCTGAGTCTCCCCCTTTTCTCCTTCCTCCTCCCATTGCTCCCTTTCTCTCTCTCTCTCATCCATATGGCAGATTCCACCTCTTCCCCTCCCCCTGCCCTGCTGCGCACTCTTTTGAAATGGCCTCTCTCCCACACACACAAAAACCCACGCTTGCTTGCACAAGCATCCCACATCCCCTGAGCCATGTCTTATTTACGGTTCGATTACGGCCGACCGCCCTCCAGGACGAACGTCCTTCTCCGCCTCCTCTCTTCCTTGTGCCCAATGTTGATAAAAATAATTGGGGGGGGGGGATACTATTTTGTCCACTGGGGTCATAACAACATCTTTGGCGAATGTAGCAAAGAAGAAAGCAGCAGCAGCATCACAGCGCTGGTGTCGGAGGAGGGAAAAGGAGAAAAATGAAGCCTGACATGCATATATGACCCGTGGCACATACACAGCTATTTATCTAAAACACAGAAGCTTTTGTTTGATGTTGATATGTACAAGACACAATGAAGCTCAAACAGCACAAATGCTACTGCAAATACAGACAAGGTAAATCCCTGTGCAATACACAAGTTAAGAGCAGAGGGCTCTGCAGCAAGTGTACACACTCCTCCACAGAACAAGGTAATAAAGTGTGCGCCAATGATTGAACAGAACCCTTTGGGAGGCACAACGCAGCACTATCCCTGCTACATCTTCCTCCCAAAAAAAAACCATGAGCGCCTGCTGACGCATTCCACTGGAGTCTGCAACTCTCTGCTCTGCAGCCTGTAGCAAACTGAGAGGATGTGAAGCCCCTCAGTGGGACACAAACACTTCCTTCATATGTGCTGGTGAACGTAGCATCTTAATGCGGCCCACTTTCAGTAATTAATATGAGGTCTTTTTACTGCAGATTGTGGGTGTCACATCAGGTCAGGGATTATAGGTGTTGAACTATTTTTTTTACAGATACTTATTAACAATTATATTCTATTTCTTATTTTTTTAATCTTATTGCTGTTTGGTGTTTTATTTAAGATCCTATTGTACATGATATCATGTCTATGTATCATATCCCTGTTTTAATGTTACCCAGATTCCCTGTATTTTATGTAATGTATTTTCATTATTGTAAAGCATTTTGTGCTGCATTTCTTGTATGAAAGGTGCTATACAAATAAATGTAGGCCTATTATTATTATTAAACAGAGCGTATTCACAAGTTACAACATGTCATAGGCCAAGAGAAAGAAAACCCATATTCATATTTTAGATATTGGAGCAGGTACATTTTTGCTTTTAAAAAATGACTTAAATGATTATTTGAACATGAAAAGTGATGACGATTAAATTTCATATATATATTTTTTAATAATTCGAAACATGCCATGTGTCAGCTCTAGCAGTGGTAATAATTCACAGCGGCACTGCAACTAACAATTGTTTCCATAATAGGATAATAATTTTGTCAAAAAACTGACTAGAATAGTGGGGAAACTCCCATTATGATTTCCAAATGACAGCTATTAAAATAGCTTGTTTCATTCAAACAATGGTCCAAAATCACAAGACGCTGGAAACAGGAAATGTTTGTATGTTTGTATGCGGCTTGCATTTACGCTGGAAAAAAATGACTCAAATGACTTTTTGATTTTCAAAATGGCTGAAATGAATCTTAGCATATTTAAGCAGCAGAAAGGGGACGAGTTGCAACATAAGCGTGGCACACATTCCTTTCGCAACGGGTGGATGTCCCATTAGAGTGGCAGATGTAATATCATGCCATGTGGCCTGTTTTCCATCCTAAATTTTAAATCTATCTAACTCCTTTTTTACAAAACCATTTAAGCAACAGGGGAGTATTTTTAACAGAAATGCTTTGCTATGGCTTTGACCCCTGCTCACTTAAGTAATGACTGTTTATGATACTACTGTATTTGTTATAAGTCTCTTCAGACAAGTGGATGAGCAAACTGCCAAAAATGTGATTTAAATGGAAGTGTACAGAGAAGCAGCCATCTGCCCTGCAAATCCCAAACAAACTGGAGTGTTACCGAAAGTGTTGTTCGCAGACTTTCAAATGGTCCTTGCTATTACACTGCCATTTAAAGGCAGCACAACAGTTTTTCTCCATGCGTGCGTGGGTCATTGTTTAGACCCCATCTGCTTGACAGCACTCGTCATTGTGTCGATTTAGGTCATCAGGTTGGATTACGACACGGCTCAATAGTTCAACCTAATTAAAGGCAATCATCCTGGTAAATGTATTTCCTCTGGTGTGGTCACCGTTTTTAGCACAATGGGCATAACACAATAGTCTGTATACTATACAAATAAGGCTTGAATTGGATATAGTGTCAGATCAGAAAGAGTTTCTATTTTTTTTTTCACAAAGCAGCACTAAGAGGGATAAAAAGAAGTACACACACAAAGCACTGAACCATTCATTTTAGGAACTGTACTTCTCTCCTGACACAATGACAGCCTGCCAGAATTTCCTGTATTTGGTCCGGAAGTCTGAACCACCCCAAAAAAAATAAAAAAAAAGCTTTCACAGTAGAAATGAACCAGACCATGGCTCAGTTTGATCCAGATCGAGACCCCCTGTTTTTGTCCCACCAAATATCAGCTGGTTGTAGGTTTCACACCTGTAACTTTGGTTCGGATCAAACTGAAAAGTCCTAAAGTCCAGACCAACAAGGAAGGTGTGAAAGATGAAGTCTATCTCCAATAGAAATTCCAAGTAAAGGCCTGTCTGCCATTGAGGTAGTGAACAAACACATTTGAAAATACATGGGGTGTCATTTTTATTTTGCGCAGACATGTATTTATGGAATACATTCATTCATCTCCAACCTGGCCTGGGAACGCCTCGGGATCCCCCATTCGGAGCTGGTTAATGTGGCTCGGGAAAGGAAAGTTTGGGGTCCCCTGCTGGAGCTGTACCCCCCCCGCGACCTGACACCGGATAAGCAGACAAAGATGGATGGATGGGCTTTCAGCTACATGAAAGCTGAAATTGTCTCCAAATACTTGTTAGATTTGGGCCATGAGGTTGAATGCCAATATTTCTTTTAACTTAATATTCACTAATACTCAGATTTGCACTTGAGAAAAACAAAAACTTTGTGTAAAACACTCACACACATCCAACCTTGATTACATACTGCAATTCAAGTTGTGGATGGAAATATAAGCCTCTTAAGGTAAAACGCTGCTAATGAAAATGTTCAGCACCATGCAGTGCACATTTGAAAAGTGTAAGATTTGGGAGAGGTGCTAAAAACTCACACCTGCCTCTGGTACAGCAGAACATCCTAATTTAGGCACATCTTTCATCACCACTTGGTCTGAGTGAGAAAAAATCCTCAACCCTGGGAATAACACGGAGCATGTGTGTCTGTGAGTGTCTCTTAGGCATACACGCAGATGAAAAACTGACATACTATATACACACACATATATACTGTACATACATACATACATACATACATACATACATGTGTAAGATGATCCGTTTTGTCATTTGATCTTTCCCAGTGCTCTGATCATTCAAAGAGGCTTACAGGGGATGAAGTTCTAGCCAAACGTTTGAAGATAAGGAGACCACAGATTCCACAAGGGACAATAACAAGATGTAAATATAGCCGCCAGCAGTGATTCGCAGGTTCAAACCTTTTTTCTCGATAGCGATTTCAAAGTAATTTCATACATGTGGTCCAACGTCGTTATAAAACATATCATGCAAGCTTTGTAACGATTGGACAAACAGTGCACTTTGTTTAAAATGTCTACAACGGATTTGTCAAAAACATTTATTTTCAGTTCAGTGTGATATGTAGCTTAGCCCAGCTCACGGAGGTTTAAGAAAAGCAGATGATCAACACAACAACAATTGCTAATAAAGCCGCAAGCTGCGATTCCAAGCTCAAACCTTGATTTGCGTCATTCCACGTCCAGTTATTGTGCATTTAAAGCGCCCTCTAGTGGTCAATTTGAATGAGACTTGCCGTGTATGTGTGAGGTACATATGGAGTAGCAAGTCAAACTTCAAAATATGGAGTAACGCTGTGTGAAGACTTTTGTAGGTTCCCTAAAGTGTTGTGAGGATTCTTAAAAAGAAATCAGTAATCAGCAAAGAAGGGATGGATTGGGCTCTTGCCTGGCCCGCCATTGTCAGTCGTTAAGAATACTGGGTTTCAACGTCTTGTCAGTGTACTAGAGCCGAGAGATTCCCAGCCGTCACCACATCACAGAAACCATCTTTCCAAAGCTGCTTTGAGAAAAAGCACATCAGCAGCCTGTTGCCCGTAAACTTCACCACAGATATTTGGAGTAGCGGTGTTAGCCCAATGCCTGTCATCAGCGTAACGGGCATGAACATGAAGAAAGCCATATTTCAAGCTGTTTTGTCTGCATGCGGTTTCTACCACAGTGCTACTTTGTAAAAAATAATAAATTTTGTTGTTTTCTTTACACACATTAGCCCGGTAAAATGTCAGGGCCCAGGCACTGAGCTTTAAATAGAAAAAAGGCATGGTACTAGAGCCCGACCGATGAAGGAATTTTAAGGTCAATAGCGATACAAATATTTGGTGATTTAAAAATCCAATATTCAAAAATTTAATTGGCCGATACACAGTATATTAAAAAAAAAATCCAGAAACACGTAACAAAACACAGATTTCCCTAACCTTAATTATTTCTAGTTATGTATGAGTCCTCACTAAAAATAATAGGATAATGCGTTTCTTTCATTGTCACAACAGAATAAAAGAACACCAAGATATATTAAGTAAAATAGAAAAAAATAATAAAATGAATAAAAATACAAAATTAAGATATGAAACTTAAAGTCCTTTGAACAAAAACACAATAACAAATCAAATAGAAAATCAAAGAGTGTTGCCAACAGGGATGTTGTAGAGCTCCCTCCGGTGGACAAACTATGCAATATCAACACAAACACAACAAAAGTTTCGTCCGTTTTTATTAATTTCTTTTGAAATATAAATTTATCAGAATCATTTGTCATAAATGATTCTGATAAATTAATATAAAAAAATAATTTATCGGCCATTATAAATGCTGATATTATAAATGCCTAATATCGCCCGATAATATTGGCCTGCTGATATATCAGTTGGACTCTACATGGTACTTTGTATCGGTACTCGTATTGGCAAGTACCCTAAATGTACTGTAAGTACTTGTACTTGATCTTAAAAAAAAGTGGTATAGTTGCATCCCTACAGCAAAGGATCAGCTGATTTTAAATACATTAAAATAAATTAAATATCAGTATTAGCTCTTATCAGATTGATTGTCATAGCATACGTACCCGCTGCTATGGCCTTTTACAGTTTTTGCCCCCCAAAATGGGGTACTAGTATAATTATATCATATAAATCTGGGTACTGCAGTACTTTGGTGTACTGCAGGGCGTACATGAGATTATTTATTCCTAAAATAATTATAGTATAATAATGAATGAATTTAGGGAAGGTGTTTTTCACTTACAAGGTTGTTGTTTAGTAAATCAGACACTGATGTTGCAGCACTGTATTGTAAAATACAGTGCTTTCTTTTTAGACCTGTTTGGTGTTACTTGGCTGAAAACATATTTCAAAATGGGGACACTAAAAAAAGTTGTCTATTGATTAGAGGTAAATCCATCCTAGTGACGGTCACTGAAAGGAAACAGCAAGGGAACTCTGTGCATGACCACATTTCCAAATATATTTTTTAATGAAACTCCTAACATAATAGTTCCGTTAAAAGAAGAAAAAAAAAATCATGTAATCAATCCTGCATGAAATTACTGATATGCGTCGTTTTTTTTTTTAAATGGATACATAATGTGGTATTGAGGGAAATTAATGTTGTGATTGTTTACTTTTGCAGAACAAACAAACAATTTACAATTTCATTCATTCAGAAAGAAAACCGAGAACATTCCACTGTGCCGTGCACAGATTTTCCTCTTTTGAAAAGCCAATGCTTGTTTTCTGTCGCAAAAGCAAGCTGCACGTAGGAAAATAAAATCTGCAATTGAAAGACATCTCAAAAGTCTTCTCAAAATGAATGAATGTACAGTATATTAAACTAATTCCCGCTACAGGTCCTGCGATGCCATGTTCATCCTGCTACGCTCTGCTGTGCCCTGCTACGTCCTGCTGTGCCTTGTAATGCCGCACAGTGCCCTGCTATGCCATGAACTACTACAAAGAACTACTACAAACTACTATTTTTTGTGACTGTTATTGCCACTCTTCATTCTAACCCCAACCGGTCGTCAGACACCGCCTACCAAGAGCCTGGGTCTGTCCCAGGTTTCTGCCTAAAAGGAAGTTTTTCCTCGCCACTGTCGCACTGTTGCTTGCTCTGGAGGGAACTACTAGAACTGTTGGGTCCTTGTCAATTATGGAGTGTGGTCTAGACCTGCTCTATCTGTAAAGTGTCTCGAGATAACACTTGTTATGAATTGATACTATAAATAAAATTGAATTAATTGTGTTCCAGGTGAGACAGATCCCACTATTTCCTGCTTTTGACTGATAGTGTGTGATTATACAGGGAACTTTTTTGATAAAAGTACCTATAAAACAGAGTGCGTGTTTTGATGACTGTTTGTGAAAGCACATCAAGCTCCTGCATCACTGCAGCTGTTTCTGTGTAAGAACTGACACAAATTGCCCAGGGGTAGAACAAATCCTGACCTGTTTTATAGAAACAAAGGGATCAAATTAAAATGTTCCCACTGAGCGAGCAGAGTACACAAATATGCCCCAATGGACCAGCAGCACCTGCTAAGCTCTGCTCCCAGCAACCCTCCCATTTCTTTGCATCGTGTTTTGATCCACTGTGGTCTGACTCACAGGTTGTAGACTGTGGGTATAAGCCTGCCAGGACAGGACTAAATTAAGCTCAGGCTACAGCCATTCAAATACATTTTCATTTGAATACAAAAATGATCTCCGTCCTCACGAGTGTTTTAGCTCGATTCAGAAATAGTCAAATCTACGTCCATATTAAAGCGCCTGAAAACGCATCTCACAGGACCTTTCAGGTACACTGAGCATGTGTGTGCTGGTGTAAATGCTGTGTAGGGCTAAAAAAATGCAGCTGTACACAGCAATTGTTGTGAATCGCTCAAATAATAGCTTGCCTCCTTGAGCGTGTAGGCAGTAGTGGCATTATAAAATGCGGAATTTGACTGCAAAACAGCTGCTAGCGTTGACAACAAGGTCAGTGACGCCTGCAATTCATTATTTTCATTAGTCCTTGTTGAATTAACCACAACTAGTCAAGGCTGATGTTGTTTGTTTTCTTCTGGAAAAGGATGATGTGACAGGGGCATGATAATTCAGGGAAGGACACGTCGTGACTGACAGGACCCAATTGGGAAGCAAACGTCCAGACTAAAAATGCAACCCCAGATTTTTCAAACTAAAACTAGGTCAGAAGCATTTTCAAAAGTATGCCGTTTTATGGGGTTCTAAAACGCTGATGTAGTCGATGTTTGGGCCAAAAGTTAAAAAAATACAATTAATTAACCCTTGTGTTGTCTTGCCGTCAAAATTCAAAATACATATTTGTACCTTTATTTCTTTCTTCAATACTCATGATGCTTTTTTTCCAATGTTTGTCACTTTTTTTTTTATGTTTTCAACACTACAACACGTAACACTAACTTATTAACTTTAGTTTTACAGTTATTTTTGGAATGTATGGTCAATAAACCTCATTTATAGGAAATTATACCTAATGTTTGAGTTAGAAAAGCAGAAATTAGGAATTATTTAGACTAAAATTAAAGGAATGGATGTTGATGGATAATCACAGAAAACGTCAACTTTAACTCAATACTATTTTAAAACCACTTCAATTTGTTTTTCCAAATGCTATAAAATTGAATAATATATATATAAATATATATATATATATATATATATAAATATATATGGAATCAATCATGTTATTTTGAGTAATTAGAATTGGGTAGTTAAAAAGAATATTGATATAGGAAATCATGTCAATTTGACCCGAGGACAACATGAGGGTTAATCTCATTGTACCTGATAACGCATTTACAGGTTAGTTACTAGTGGTGTTCAGGGACTTCAAATGGGCCTCAAGGGACTCCTCCACTACCAAACCAATAGATCTTTCATAGCCATAATAAAAAAAAGGAAGCAAGGTGATGGAAAGGCTGGTCTTTTACAAATGACATTTAGCCAGAAGGTATTGTTGGTAATTGAGAAAGTCTATCTCAGACTGCTGGGGCTTTACCTCTTCACCTCAAGTCACTCAGAGACAATACTATCTACTGGCCAAATCTGAGGATCATTAGCCCTTTCAAAACAGGAGGGTAGAAGCGAGCTCCCCAGGACAGCACTAAGAAGCCCTCTATTTTCCTTAATCTTGTTCCTCCTTTTCCTTCTATATATAGCCATATCACCAAGGGCTACGAGCAGAGCTCCATAGAATATGGAGGACGAGACAGAAACTGAGAGGTTTGATGAATATGAAAAGGACAAGCAAGCGGTGGAGAGGGGATCTTCATTCATTTATCCAGCTACAGACTCTCTTCAGACATTCAAAAGTTGAAAGAACAATGCGTCACTCGCAGGTTGAGGATTGACTGTCTGCCTATACCGTCTGTAAAAGCAAAAGGCCAAGTTGCGGAGTGGAGCTTATAAAACAAGAAAAGACTGTTTTCACAGTTTCTCTGTGTGGCCATACATTATTAATGGGTTTACCCTAATCCACTGTAAATACATGTACAGCCACATCATGACACAATCCATGTTTTCAGGGGTGATACACACACACACACACACACACACACACACATATATAGGACAGCTATGACGTGAACATTTGTGGCGGTTTCTGTTCTTGTGCATATGTTCATAAAGCCTTAAAGAGATTGTGTTGAAAAAGCACCAGAGTGGTTATACAGAGCGACATGGCAGCCCCCTAGACATACCCTAAGGCAGTGTGGCATGCTGGAGATCCACTGCAATTTCACTGTTGAGGCAAGGACAGGTAAACGTCTGTGTTACGTTAAAAACAAAAATCCTCTGGGAGAGAAAAAGAACAAGGGTTGAGCAGGGATATTCTCCTAAAGCTTGAGAGGGATGCATTGTATGCATGCTTTCCAAATGTTTCATTCAAACTTAATTGTGTGTATGCAAAACCAAATTCTTCTAGAGAGGGAACAAGGCCAGCCGGCTACATGCTATGTGGTGTTAAAGGGGTAAACGCTTGTCTAAAACAATACCGATACAACTCAAGTTGTAATTCTGGTTGTGAGGTCAAAATAAGAACGATTTGTATTTTAAGAATTTGTTGAATAAGTAAGTGTGATTCATCTGGCAGTTCCTTTTCAAGGTAGGCGTAACCTAAGTTTTAGTGTCAGTCAACAGTTTCACTTTTGTTGACCTATATTTCAGTTGTATTTAGCAATTTCAGCTGGTCGACTTTATTGCGCTTTTGACTTACCCGCACAAAATGAAGGGGAGAGGGTGGGGAAGTGAAATATATATTAACTTGGGAAAATAACAATAATCTGAGACCTCTAAAGGGCTTTCTGTGGGGGGTTTCTCTCTCTCTCTCTATTGATGGTCCTGTCAACACTTGAGTATATTAGCTGTGTATAGATATTAGTTATTATATTAGCCGTCAAGACAAAAAACACTGTGGAAAGCAAGGCTGCTCTTAATCCTCACTGACAACCTCAAAAATTAAATTGATAAGTAATTTGGTCAATATCATAGATGTTGTCAAGGATGATAAGGAACTACTTATGTTCATTGGCCCTGACAATCTTACAATAAAAGGCAAACTTCAACGGTCATCTTCCAAAAAGGTGTAATATAGGAAGAAATTGGGGTTGCCAGTGCTGCCTCAGGCCAAGCAAGCTCAGGGAACTAACAAAATAGATGCAGAGCAAAGTGCTTGAAAGAAAATAAAAGTCAATAACCAGCAGCAAAGACTTCTTAGAGCTTGCATGTACCAATATTATGCTTTACAATGACTAACATCCATCCCTACCTCAAACACAAAGTACCAATTAGATGGCCTATACTGTTGCATTTAACCCCATACCTATTCTAGTGGTGCACCTTTGTAGCCACAGAATTCTGAATTGACCATTCAGAGTGAGACTCCCAAAAATGGCGACGCAGTAATGGCATGTTAACATACCCAAACAAGAATGGTCTCATAGTAGGCTTATACTGATTGGCGATCGTATCATATATCAACAATTAGGATGATCAACGATGTGGTTTTACGACACCAATATTAAGGTATTTTGAAATAACTTACACACAGAACAAAGATGTAAAAAAATATATATATATATTTTAGAGAGGTTTCTGGTGGAGCGCCATGTCTGCCCACTGCGCCCTATTAACTGTCACAAGTGAATTTTGAATCCTTAATTGCAAATCCTTTTTGCCATCTGACTCTGATTGGACGATATGGGAATTGAAATGATCGGCCAACCCTATTTCATCAGGAGCACACACCCAGCAGTAAGACTATTCTCAGAGAGACTATTACTGCATTTCTTTCTTCTTCTTCTATTTTCTGGCATTTGATTAAAATTTTATTTTTAACATTATTTGACAAACATGCTCAAAGAGTAATAACAGACAAGCAGTTATATGTGGGCTGGTCTACGTCGCAATTTTGCCAATGAGTGGTCCCGTTAACTATGACATGGTCTTGGTGGTTTCATGGAGGCCTCGTACTGCCCTTTGTAGTGCTAACGTGTGAGTGTCTGTGTGTGTGTGTGTGTGTGTACAGCATTTATTGTAATGTCACATTCACGCTCTGATGCTAACCTCGTCTGGCATATGCGTTAGCCCTTTCTTCGGTTATCTACAATAAAAGTAAAAAGATACAAAACCCATTCTATTTTTTCTTTTTCTTTTTTAAACATGGTGCAGACTGTCTTTTCCAAAGTAAAGATGAATACATTATGCATTCACGAGTGTGTTGTGTGTGTTATTGCAGCCTATACTGCATAAATAATGGCCAATACATGCAGCTTGTGCTCACCATAATTTGGTGACAGGGGTGATGGGGTGGCATTAATGCGCCCCCCTCAGGGAAGTGCAGAATGTCTCAGCCATACAAGCCGGGGACATGCTGCTTTATTTGCACAAATCCCTACACCGCACCATCATCACTCCATCTTCCAAAATTACAGCCTGCTGTCCTAGAGTATGTTCATTACTAGGCTGATTTGAACAAAAAAAAAAATAATATTTGGGCTTCCAATTCTGTACCTAGTAAACAAGATCAGACCTACTGGGCCTAGAGGAGTTTGGTAGTTTGATGTAGCCCTTAGCGGACTATGACATGAAGACAAAGGTGTGATTCCCACGTGATCCAAGTCCACAAGACTGTATGGTGGAACGGGTAAAAAGTAGATTTGGATTATTGTTGGTCTGCAAAGCAAAGTGCACTGAACACAACGTACCTTTCACATCAAGGGGAACTCAGAAGAAGAAAGGAGTTGCTCTAGTACACTCTGCACCGACAAAGGACACAACAGACGGAGAAGACGCAAAAAAAAAAATGCAAAAGGTTCTCCGCACATATTGGCTGACTTTGCCCTTTCCTCCAAACTTTAATGAAAACAGTGGTGAATTAAAAATGAAAGCCTTGTTATAAACATGGTTCTTTTTAGAGATGGTCCAATACCTTTTTTTGCTTCCCGATACCTGAACTTGCATATCGGCCGATACCGAGTACTGATCCAATACCAGTTTGTCATTATGTTTTAACAGCTGTATACCACTGTCCCTCTATGGATGTGATATGATTTCTATCTTTGTTGTCGGCCTGGCTCAGGTTAAACTCTTTGTGAAACATGAACAAACACAAAAGGTCTGACAGTCAATTATAACAGAAAAAGAAGATAAACTACTTCAACATAGATTTTCTGTAGGTTTTTTTTTTTTTATGTGGTATCGGATCAGTGCATAAACTCGAGTACTTCCCGATACCTTTACCAGCGTTTTAGGCAGTATCGGAGGCGATACCGATAACATCTCTAGTTCTTTTAAAAGATATTCCTACTGTCTGGCTTGTGAAAGGGTTTTAGGAGTGGTTTGAAAAATTTATACATACAGGATGGGAAATTAGCCCCCGCCACCAGCCAATGGCAGGTACTTTTTCAAAGTGGCGGGTGACTTTGCCTTGTATACCAGTAGTGGTTTTCAGCGCTAGTCCGTGAGAGCGCTAGTCGGTTTAAAAGATGTGGTATCCCCGGTGTTAGGAGGCCTGCCGCGGAGTCAGCAGTAGCAACTGTTGAAAGCGGAGTAAAGAAAAAGAAAAGGTACTTTTTGAACAAGTGCCGCATTGTGGCGAAGGGAAAATGAGGGAATGGTTAGCCTACTAGGGTTGGGCCATGTTCCCTAAATTGACTGTTTGACTGTTGACATATCTGTGCTCATCATCATATGTACATTGTTTGTACTGGTGTGATTGCTGAATACATTGTGAATACATATCTCTAAAATTGTATGACGTTTTTGTTGAGCTATTATTACACAATACTTTCTCAGACCTTTTCGAATACCCCGATAAATAACTCATATCACAAAAAAAAGACTAAAACTAATAAAAACTAAAACTAAGCATTTTCAAAAAATAAAAACTAAAACTAGCAAACCCGCTTTAAAAATTAAAACTAAACTGAATTTGAAAACAAAAAGTCTCTCTCTCACACACACACACTTTAATGGAAAAAAATATACTATTTAATTCATTCATTCATTCATTCATGCAAGCGTAATGAGTTGTTATTCTTTAATTGAGTCGATACTTTGTGTATGGCTTAGTCTTAAAATCATCATGCTTGTGTGGGCAACTCATACCTCATCAGAAGAACTAAATGAATGTTCTGTGACACTTTGACTGATAAACAATAGTTGGGCTACTTTTAATAGTGTAGTGTAATAATATAAACTAGTCCATTTATTAAGTGTATATGATATTTAAAGTTGGACTTAAGATGGAAAATAAGCATTATTTGATCACATTTCAAGATAAAGCCCTGTTTTGACTTCAGCTATCTGTTCTAGTGTACATCTGTATACAAAAAAAAGACCTGACAATCACTCTGGAAGTCAAAGCGTTTTGTTCTTGTATTTTAAACTTCTTTTTGGGTGATTATTGAACATATTAATGACAGATTATGTCTTTAAGAAAACATTTTGTATTACAGCCCAGTATTATACTAAAGATATATTATTTTTAATTGTCCTTTATAATGTTTATATAGTGCAGGCTGTAATAAAACTCTGGCTTTCAGTTGCCACCCTACCACTCCAAATGAAAAAACTGATATTTATAAATATGCAATAATGCAATAACAGTGAAACAAATACTTGGGTATGTGTTTTTATTTATATTTACCATTCACTATCGCACTCGCTGCCGTTAGTCCCACAGAAGAACATGACAGCGCGACGCGTGTTTGGAACTACACAGGCTTACATGAACCACGCTGCTAGCGAGATCAGAGGGTCGCCACTCTTCTCTCTCTACGGCTCTGGCTCAACCCATCATCATGTAGCTGCAGTACACCACAGATACATTAATACCCATGGCCCTTTGCTTTCCAGTGGTTCAATGAAATATTTTGACATTTATACCATAGTATGATGCAAACACATATATAATAAGGATCCCTTACACAAATATGAGTGACTTTGATGCTAACATAGATGGATATTTAATGTCACCCAGTTCATAACTCTCCAAGGCTTCGACACTGGTCTGTAGCTTGTATTTAGTAACACTAGCCTTGAGCCAGCATTATCTATGACAGTATGTTTTACACAGCCTGATTGAATTGATTGAAACTGGCCACTCATGTAAAATTAAGTCAGAAATCAATATTGAGTTCTAATTTGAACTGGGTGGGGGAACAACAGCTTTGTAAGACGAGTTCTGAAAGTCGCAGAGAAACAGCGAGGTCATCAGCATCCTGTGGCAAAGACGTGAAGCCTCACACGCACTGCGTGACATTGTGCTTTTTACGTTGAATAGGACAAAGCTCTCCACAAAGCCTCTCCATCACCCACGTATCCACACATATCACGGTCAGTTCAGACCTTAAAAGAACGGAGCATAAAAGACAATAACAAATCAAAGGAAAATGATTTATTGAATTTATTTTCTGGCCTACTTATCAGGGCACATGACTGCTGGACGCACAGCATGTAGTGAACAAGGTGCCACAACAACAGATTTTAAATAACTCCACAGTTTGACCACATTATGTAAAGTCCCTGAACTAGGGCAGGGCAATATATCGATATATTGATATTGTGATGCGACACTAAATGGTCTTAGATTTTGCATATCGTAATATGACATAAGTGTTGTCTTTTCCTGGTATTACAAAATGCAAGTAATGTAATTTCCTAAACTTACCAGAATGTTCTAGCTCTTCTATAATTTGCTTTTACCCATGTAGTCATTATATCTACATTACTGATGATTATTAATCACAAATTGAATTGTGAACGAGCTAATGAAGTATTTGGTCAAAAACATCATGATATTTGAATATCACCCAGCCTGACCCTGAACACTTGGCTTAAAGTATTGTTCCATAACATACAACAGTATTTAGCCTATGACAATATTAGCAACAACAAAAAAAGTTTAAAAAACATCTTTAAGTATCATTTGATAAGAATGACATTCTCAAAGCTCATCTAATCTAGCCTGATTAATAAGGATTGACTGGTTGACGCAATGCCATGAAACGCTAGCAGCATTTCTACTTAAATCAATAACTTAGAGTGCAAGAAGGAAACAGGATGCCCGTTGTGTTTCAGGAAGAGTACACAGGACAAAGGCTGAATACTTGGAAGCCAACAACGGCATGCAAGTGGCCACTGATAAGGTGCACAAAGGAAGTCAAGAGAGCTCCCTTAGGAAATGTATTCATGTCCAACTGTTCAAAAGTGCTGTTGGACAAAACGTGGGACTCCTGCGTGTAATGAGAACATTGCTAATTGAAGAACCATGCATCCCTGCAGACAGGTGGCTTGTTACCCTCCACAGTACCGTTTATGGAATTGTTCATGACACTTGTATAATCAGTCCTTAGCCAAGGGAAGTCACATTAGCTAAACTTGGTCCTATCAACCTTGCTGAATCCTCCTGGGGACAGCAAAAATGTTTGGAAAGCAATCCGGAGTGGAAGGCAGCTAGAGCGATTTCATTTCATGCAACCAATGCGTTCAAATATTATGCTTGCAAATAATTACTGGCCGGTCAAGCAGGCGCTCTTCTCGCCAAAAGTGACAATTTGCGCACATTTGCTGCTTGGCAGGTTGTTTATTTGCTCTGGCCAACACCAGAATTCCTGACAGTTTTTCTGACAATCATTGGAAACACCAAACCAACTGCTATGGTCACTAAAAAGGGAAAAGCAAAGCTATACAAACTGTCAAACAAGACTGCCCTTTCTACGGAGGTTGATTATTACGGTTCATTAGGTAATCAAATCATATTTATGCAAGTCATTTATTTGCTGAAGATCAGCAAAAATACTGGAGTAACAGATGATGTTTATCCAGCAGCTTACCACAGTAAGAACTGACATTGAGCCCCTGTGGGCTTCGTCAAAAGTGTATGCTCATCAGCACCCATCCGCCCACAAATCCTGAGGAAATGCATTGTTTTTTAGTGCCTTATCCCCATGATGCAGCAATGGTGTATTAATCAGGGCTCAAACAGCAATGTCCTCAGGGCAGAGAACTTAAGTATCGATCACAGGAGCAGCTATGTCCACATGGAGCTGTGTGAAGGGGACGGCTATGATTTTAGTAGCCTGCAGTTATGCATTATAGGAGCATTAACGGAGAGCCCTCTGACAGCCAGCGACAATTTATTAGCATGAGTAGCAGCAGGAGCAGCCCCTCTGCTGTTGCTGCATGGGTCTACTAACACAGAACCATACAGCTTTCCTGGGATGGCACAATGCAGCACAGCTGAGTGAACTTTGCGCGCACGCGCACACACACACACACACACACACACACACACACACACACACACACACACACACACACACACACACACACACACACACACACACACACACACACACACACACACACACACACACACACACACACACACACACACACACACACACGTTTGGCATGGTACTCAGAGTGCTTGTTCTGAGCTGTTTTTCCATCTTTAAAGCCATCTCAGCAAGTGGAGCAGTACTGCAGCAGTTATATAAAATACACAGTAATTGGGATTTTTGCAAAAGCTCAATCTCTCCCTTTAACTCAGCTTTTCCCACAACGGCTCTAAAGATTCAATCATTCTCTGTTATTTCTTAACGAAAGCAAGAGTTTGTCAGCAAAATACTTTAAATTTGAAGTACTTGCATTGCTTTTTTTTGGCAATGTAACTCTTTGAGTCTTAGAAACGACAGGGCAACCTCTAGCTCACATGGTAGAGCGTGCGCCTGCTTTAGGTCTGTGCAATAAATCAAATTGTAATCACGATTACAATTTTGGCTTCTAACAATTACAAAAACCATGTAATCCACAACGCAATTATTTAGCACGTTATGTTTTGGAAGTAAACTCTTATTTTGTCTCCAAAAAAAAGGTCAAACGAGAAATGTATTAGGGGAATTTTCACAGTTGAAGGTGTTTCACTGGTTTTTTTTAAGTGAAATAAATGCAGCTTTTTTTTTCTAAAAGTCAATGTTAAATGTGATTTCAATATTGACCAACATAGTAGTGTTGATGATTTTTTCCATAATCGAGCAGCCCTACGTGCACCCCATGTGTATGCTGAGTCCTCGGCAGAGGCCCAGGTTTGACTCCTAACCACGGCCCTTTCTGCATGCCATGCACCCCTTCCCCCCCTTCTCCTGTCATTTAATAAGTCAAAAACTGTAATAATAAAATACATGTTTAATAATAAATAAAATAGTGACAATGCCCCCTGAATGTTTAAATGTGTGGAGAAAACCTTACCTCAAAACATGTTTGAGGTAATGTTAGTTAAAAATAATAATAGAAAATAATTTTTTTAAACAATTTTTTTTTTTTTTTTTAAATGATAAATGTCTCAGCAATTTACATTGGGATCTGTTTCAGTTTCACTGTGTGTGTCTGCATTCTGGTGGCCAAATTTGACATGGTAAAGACTGGTAAAGACACGCAATACTGCCAGAGAATGCACAGGTTAAGGTGCATTGTGAGAAACTTCTCTATGGATTCATTACTTGCAGAAATACAGTAGTATTCACGCTTATAGCAACATCATATTTATTTTCTTTTTTTAATTTTACTTTAAGCTTAAAGCAACAAGGGAATCCGAAGGTGTTACTGACTTTTAAATCATGCAGTTGTTACACTTCCAGGCAAGAATTACTACCTTATTAGCTTTCACAAAACAGCCTTACCTTTGCATTGTACTGCATTGTACAATACTGAACGTAGCTATATGTAGCAGGCATTTTTTTTATCTTTTTTTAAGCTTTTTTATCTCTAATTGCCATCCGAGAGGGATATGCAAACGTGCAAAAACTGGAACCCTAATCAGCAACACTGTTTTCATCCTCCACAGCCCCCAAAATAACAAGCTAACAACAACAACCCTACTCACTGTTGGCTCGTTTTCTGTGAGGAACATAAAAAATAATGTATTTTCAATGACTGCACATGGTACACCCCCAATACACATAACTATTACATGTAATAAAGAGTATGGCACAGTTGGAGGTGACAAGGTGTAATAAATAGATAAATAGGCCTATGCATACTGCAGAATATAAACTTACACCTAAAAGCTAAAAATCATTTCAGATCCAGGAACAAAATCAATAAAAATTAGGGGTTCTTGGTCTGATTTGCGTTAGTTAAAGAGTCCTTGACATGAAAAAATACGGAAACCACTGGCATAGAGGACTCTCCCTCCGTTTAGTATGTCCTATGCTATGAATAAAATAGTAGAGTACATTAATGTACATACACCCAAAAAAGGCATTTAGCACTTTCAATGGAACACAGGAAAGAGGAATGTATATGTAGCCGGCATTTTTTAAGCTTTTTTTCTCTATAATTGCCGTCCGAGAGGGATACGCAAACGTGTTTCCAGAGCAGATTGAGAAACTGCAACGTATACCTGCATGTTAATTCAATATTTTCGGCAGCTAGCATAGCATTATAATTACTGTATCTCTGTGTATTGTACATGATGCGGTCTCCCTGCCAGACCTTCACTGTGTTCCCAGGCACCACTGGCATGGTAAAGCTGAGGGAAGATGACAGCCATATATCCCACTGTCGCACTGCATACATAGAAGGTTATTTCGCACCGCCTACAGAGGAAGAAGTGCATATTTTTTGGTTAGCTAACGGCTGATGTGATTCGGACCGGTGAGTCCCAATGTCTGCGCTGTTCGAGGATTACCTGCCTAATATTACATAAACAAAACCGGAACCTAAATCAGCAACACCGCTTCCATCCTCCGCAGCCCCCAAAATAACAAGCTAACAACAACAAGCCTACTCACGGTTCGTGCTGTAACGGAAAGTTATGGGGTTTTTTCCCCCTCCCGGATACGTTGGAATCTTCTCCACCACTTCACTTCAAAACACAGATGACTGTTTTCATCCGTGTCGTCGGTGTTGGAGAAAAAAAAAACGGACCGAGAGCGGTTCGTTGTACGGTCGCATGTACTGCAGTGTCCACTAGACTGCTGTCGGCCCTCTTCTTCGTCTTGATATTTTTGAAGTGGTCGGTAAAGGAGATGGCGCATTAGCGCCGCCGTGTGGTGTGGAGTCGATACAGGCCAGGACCGCATTTCTAAGACCCTAGTTTTTCAAGGGTTGAAAGCATAGACTGTATATCACGGTCTATGGTTGAAAGGTTAATTCCACCACCATCAAACTACTTCCTGTCAAAATATACATTTTTTTAACCCTGGTGTGTTGTTTGGGTCTGTGGGCCCTGGTTTCAATCTTTGCTAATGGCAGTAGTCTGAGTGGCAGTGGCTCAGTCTGTGGGGAGTTGGGTTGGAAACCGGAGGGTTGCTGGTTCAAATTGGTTTAACAATAATCCTCAAAAAAAAAACTCTGTAAATAAAGGGGCTGCATGTGACTACCATGCAAAAAGGTGTTAACCAGAAGAAACACACTAACTTAAAAAGTCTTTGTTTTGACATTATAGAGTGGAACTCCGGGTATCCTCATATAGCCACATATCTGTCAGATGCCATGACTGCAAAAATTGTCAGCCTTGGGGACAGAACTAGTAAGGAATCTTTATTTTAATGTAACGGTGAGTGTGAGCTGGCAGTGGGGGTGCTGGGTGTGAAGAAGAAATGGGGTCTGAGTTGCGTGCCTCACTCGATGATCCAGTATGTGGCTTGGCTATTGGCAGCAGATGATTCCGAAGGTGGGTTATTTCTGAGGACAGAGATCTTCCAGTTAGTCACGTCAAGAAACAGGGCAGACAGGTAAGTACAGATGCAAGAAACTAGACTAGGTACAATAATCGAAGGCTGGAGAATGAGCACACTCGGTGGTAAGAAACAATCCAGCAGGGAGAGGAAAGTCAGACTGGTGTTTGAAGGCAGATGATAGAGCAGGATGATTAGCAGGTGTGCTGATTGGGATTGGTGCCAGGTGTGGGAAAGAGTCAGCTGGGGGGGGGCATGCAGGAGGAAAACAACACACACACACCAGACTGTCACTGTGCAGAAGTCATGACAAGAACAGACAGATCACTGCAGACATATGACTTCAAGTTCAAGTCTTTATTTTGGGAAAGCGACACTAGGAATTCATTTTTGGAATTAATTTTGGTAATTTTGCTCACACAGGACAATACACGCCAGTATGGGACAAGGTCTAGACATACAAACTAAACAGCAAATTTAAAACAAAGACACATGGGTAGCAACCAATGTGTAAATACAATAAGCAAACAATAGATCAGAGAGTGCTATGGTGTATGTAATGACCCTGAGGAGGAGGACGTAGCTGTGTAAGCAGAGCAGATACGGGTTGTAGATGAGAACTGAGGGCCCTCACAGCTTTGTGGGTAAGTGCTATTTGAAAAACAGGTGGATCTAGATCTGATACTTGCTAGCCTTCTCCCCAATGGTAGAGGGGTGAAAAGGTAATTAGCAGGGTGGGGTAAATCATTGAGTATTTTCAGGACACTTTTCAGAAGACAGGTGTTGTAAATGTCACAGATTTTGAGGAGGTCCAGCCCAATTATTCTTGACGCTGCCCTAACTACCCTGTTCAGTGCAGACTCATCAGCAGTTACCCAACCATACAGTGATGGAGAAAGTAAGAGTGCTGTTTATCACAGCCCTGTAGAAGTGGAGCATCCCAGCCTGGGACACTTTACGTTTCCTAAGTTGTCTTAAAGTCACTGTTGAGCTTTTTTTATAACAATATGACTGACATTAATGTTCCATTTAAGATTGGAGGATATGATGGTCCCAAGGATCCTAAAGCTTTCCACCCATCATTAGAGCCTGAACAAGGCATCCAGAATAAGAGATAACATGAACAGGAGAGATCTCAGAGAAACTTGGGGTAGAAACCTGTTGTCCCATAAAGTCCATTTATACAGACAGTGCACAGTAGAATATACATTGGTTCATGCAGGTTTTTATCCAAGATTAAAACCTGAAAAAAACAATGTTATTATACAGACATTATCCATCATGATTAGACAAGTATTTTTTTCCCCTGTGATGTGTACCTCTATCCCTAACACAGTGACAGTTCCTTAATCTAATTGCTAATAATATATTTTCTTACTACAGCAACACACAAGCTGGGAATTCAAACCAGACAATCAGCTTTCAGAAAGAGCTTCTCTTTTCTCTCGGCGTGCTGCAATCTACTATACGAGCATTATTTCTTTTTGAAAATTAAATTTTTTGGTTGTTGGAAATTGAAACTAGCATGATTATTTTTCATTGTGTTGCTCAAGTAGGGAGCTAGCACTGGGGGGAAAAAAGTAGCTGAAAGTTGTCTGTGTCAGTTGAATAGGTAAAATATAAGTTTATTTATTTGTTCTATTATGGAAAGTCTCGATTTTCTCCATGTTTCGTCATTTGTGTATGTTCAGTGCTTTTGTCACTGACAAAATTGCCTGATTGAGCAACACTATAAAAAGGTGGTGAAGTTTTCTGTACAGCAGGAGAGGAAACGTTTTAGACAGGGACTTTTGTTGAAACAAAAATAAAGACAGCTGAGCAACTGAGTCAATGTTGGTCTTCGGTGGATTTTTTTAATTATCCTCTGCAGAGCGTAACAAAATGGCTGTTTTCCCTAGCCAGAGGAGACCTTGTTTAGGAACATGCCTAATCTTAGCAGAACAGTTAATCATAACATCATACAATTTGGAGCCAATTTCTACGTCATTTCTGCATCTGTCCCCCATATTCAGAATCTCTAGCGGTCGTCATCTTAGCTGCTAAAGACAACCTTGTCCTTTGGTCACGTACAGTAAGAAAATGTCCCAGCTCTGCACCCTTAGACACAGCTCTGGACATCTGCATCTTTCAGGCTACAGGTCACCGGCCTTCAGTGGGTGATGAGTCAACAGACAGCTGTCGACTGCTTTCAGGGAGGACACATACACAAATGAATTGAATGAAGTAATTTAACACAAAAACATAGTAAATGAATAATATGAATAATAATACATGAATATTATAGAAGGATGTATGAAATAATGCATGACCCTCATGTTGTCCTCGGGCCAAATTGACCCGTTTTCCTATATCAATGTTTTTTTTAACTACCCAATTGTAATTACTCAAAATAACATGATTGATTCCACACAACGCTCTTTGGCAAGTACAAATCTCTACTTTCATTCATTTTGGGGTGTCTTATTCAATTTTATAGCATTTGAAAAACAAATGAAAGTGGTTTCCAAATAGTATTGAGTAAAAGTTGACTTATTCCAGTCTGATTAGCCATCAACATCCATTCCTTCAATTTTAGTCTAAATAATTTCTGCTTTTCTAACTCAAACATTAGGTATTATTTCCTATAAATGAGGTTTATTGACCATAAATTCCCAAAATAACTGTAAAACTAAATTTAATAAGTTAGTGTTACGTAGTGTTAAATGTCAAAAAACTGACAAACATTGAAAAAAAGGGAAAAAAAAAAAACATTGATTAAAAAGCGTCAACAAAAGTGATTTTCAATTTTGATGGGAACACAACACAAAGTGTGTTTTTGATTAATCCTCTGAGATATGCAGACATATGTGCTAAATGCAGATAATGTATAAATGTGTCCACCATAAAGTGCACACAAGAGTAAGAGCAAGGCAAGGCATTTTTATATAAGCCCAGTTATGTCTGTGTGTCTTTGTGCTGTTACTGCTCAGACCTGCTGTTTCCTCCGCTGTGCCTGCATGCTTCCAGTCCCACCAGCCAGGCTCATCCTTCACCTCCGTGAACTCATCCCTGTCTGTCTGCCTCGAGTCACGTAACTACTTGGATTCTCCCATGTCGGCTCACCTCAGAACTCGGACCAGCCAGGAGTTCCCCCGCCCTGACACAACCTACATGGTTTCTTTAAGTACACTTTGTTAATTAAAACCTTTTAAAGACTGCTTTTCGTTGTCTATGTGAGGCCTCTGCATTCTGGGTCATAACTAGCCCCTAACAATAATGGCCTATTAAAAAAAAATATATTCATTCATCAGAATCATTTAAAAATTACACATGATTCTAATTAATGAATATTTAAAAAATTGCATAGTTTGTCCACAAGAGGGCACTCTACAATGTCCCTGTTGGCAACACAGATTTGTTTTTGTTCAAAGTTTCATATCTTAAGTTTGTATTTTTATACGTTTTAATATTTTGATGTTCCTCTGTCACAACAGAACAGAGGAACAACAAAATATATTAAAATAGTGAGAACTCAAAAAACTACAAATAACTAATGTTAGGGAAATCTGTCTATGTTTTGTAACGCGTTTCAGGATATTTTTTAAATATCAGCATATCAGATTTTTAAATAACCAAATATTCATATCGTATAGGCCTTAAAGAAATGCCAACTTTTCATTAGACAGACTATTTTAAATCAATAAAATCAATGTTTAAATCAACATTTGGTGTAAATGTAGTGTGCAGTGGATATTTTAAGTGTATGCATTAGAAACAGGGAGGGACTGCCTGCAACATGGTTGACACCATGATAGCCCAAAGTGGAAAGAGGGGAGAAGCCGAGAGATCAAACGTGCTCTCCACAGCTACACTGCTGCTGCAGAAGGGGGGGGGACGTTAACATATCATTCTGGGCCCTTATGCAGCCTTCTTATTTGTGATGATGGAATTAAAGGGGTCCGCTTGGCAACCAGGTGAATTTGATTGTTTTTATTCCATATTAAATACCAGATCTAACAGTGCATCATCTGCCGTCTAGTGTGGATAACACAGAATGAGTCATGAAGAACTCGGACACATCACGCAGATAGAAACGGATGAAAGGGCACAGAGATGTCCAAGATGCCGCTGCGCAGATGTCAGCCACTCTTAACCCTCTAAGGAGGGCTGTGGATGAGGATAAGGTTCTCATGGAGTGTGCCCGGGCGGCCTGAAGGGGTTCCACTCCTGCTACACCGTAGGCTCGAGTGATGGCATCACACAGCCAGTGAGTCAGACGCTGTTTTTAAAGAGACATGCCTTGGGAGTTCTCTCTGTAATGAACAACTGCGGTGTCTGCCTGATGTTTGCCGTGCATAAAACATACTGACAAAGTGTGCACTGGCCAGAGTCCGTAAGACACCTCTTCATTGCTATAAGGCGGAGGACAGAACCCTTCAAGAGAAACAATTCTTGAAAAGAGCTTGTTATCACTTTTGGTGTAAATGAATGATTTTGCTGTAAGGTCACTGCAACCCTGACCGCTCTAACAGAACCGGAGGACGGCAAGACTGACAGCATGAATAAGTTACTCAATCAAGGGAAAGCATCTTGAGAGATTGGACTCAAGAGGCAGACCCAGAGCCCGAAGCACTGGGAGTAAATCTCTTTGTCGTGCTAGTACATCAAGTTTCTGTTGTCCGACTCGCATTGCAGTGATCAAGAGATGTCCAAAAACTAATGGAATGGCTGCAGCATACGCTTTAACTGTAAACGTAAACAAATCATCATCCACCAATGTCTACATGTACGTTACCTTGAGAGGCAGAAGACATGATGGGGATCTGAGTGAAAATTGGATCATCTACCCACGTAACACGCTGTAGTAGAGGGAGCTCTCGCACCGTGGATATTGTGCACTACTGCAGGAGGGTCTGGCTAATCCCCACCGCGTTTGGCATGGAAGAAAAATGTGCTCAAGTTTATTGACATTACTTTAAACCAATCACAATTGTCTTGGGCGGTGCCACTGCAAAATAGCCTCGGGAAGGGGTAACGTGTCAGTTCAAAAGTTGTTTTAGTCGTGCAACAGAAAACTCAGATTGGACAGATAGTCTGGCTAGCTGTCTGGATTCACCCTGCAGAGATCTGAGGAGCAGTTAACCATAGTCCTCAGAAATCCACCAAAGGTTAGTATGACAACACAAAGACAGCACGTCAGAAGTCACTGATACTGCCTTCAGTTTTGGATGGTGTGATATCATGAGAGGCTACACGGCTCTCGGCGGGACAGTTCAGTAGTGCAAGGACACAAATGTAGAGTGTAACAAAGGGTTTTTAATAAGGTTCTCGGGAATTAACAAAAATGGTATGCCAGATACAAAACGGTAACTAAGGATACGGCTGATCTTGCAACAGTCCCAACTTAAACAATGTCTCTTCAAACTTCAAATCATAGACCCGATTTCCTCAGGTAAATCTCTTCCTGGAAACAAGTCTTCAGCCTTACTTTTAGACAGCGTCGCAGCCCGTGGCCAATCTGTCTGTAAGTATTCCAGTCTTCAGGTAAGTATTCCAGTCTTTCAATCCTTCACATGGTAAGTGCCGCTTCAATCCTCTGTAGCTCCTATGAGAGCACAACTTGAGCTTGTCTCCCCACACTCCCTCGCACCAACTGTGTCTCTGGGCCTTAAAAAGCCCTTCAGCTCATCAGGCCCTGATCGGTCTCAGGTGTGTTGGAATGCCGTGTGCTTGAGGGGTGGAGTTTCCAACTCCACCAGCAGATGGTGCCAAAGCTGTCCGTGACTGCAGCCATCTCAGGGGTACGTAGCGGCCCTCCAGAATGCAGCCTCTCGTGACATCACACATCCCCCCCTCGAGACCGACGTCCTCGTCGGGGTGAAGGAGGCGAAGAAGGCGCCGCGCCGGGAAAGGGCATCCGCATTGCCGTGGTGCTTGCCCGCCCTGTGCACAACAGAGAAGTTAAACGCCTGTAAGCTCAAGAACCATCTGGTAACCCTACTGTTAGTCTCCCTGTTCTTGGCCATCCACTGTAGAGGGGCATGATCGGACATCACTGTAAACCGTCGTCCCAGGAGGTAGAACCGCAGGGATGCCAGGGCCCAGGTTACCGCGAGGCACTCCTTTTCCACAGTGGAATAGTTCTCCCTTGGCAGTAGCTTCCTGCTGAGGTAGAGAACGGGATGTTCCTCACCGTCATGCACCTGGGCGAGAACAGCACCCAGACCCACCTCCGAAGCGTCCGCCTGGACAATGAAGTCCTTCTCGAAGTCCGGTGCCACCAGGATTGGACTGGAACACAGGACTTGCTTCAGGTTGATGAAGGCCGCCTCCGCCTCGGGATTCCACCTCACCATCCGTGAGTGGCGGTTGGTTGTCAGCTCTGTTAGAGGTGCAGCAATAGTAGCAAAATCCGTTATAAACCGTCTGTAATAGCCGGCTAGGCCCAAAAATGACCTCACCTGTTTTTTGGTGATGGGCCGTGGCCAGTCCTGTATGGCCCGCAACTTGGCTTCCTGAGGCTTGACCAACCCCTGCCCAATGGTGTACCCCAGGTAGTTCGTCTCGCTGAAGGCCAGCCTACACTTCTCTGGGTTTGCCGTGAGCCTTGCTTCCCTGAGTGAATCTATCACAGCCTGTACTCGGGGTAAGTGGCTGGCCCAATCGGGACTTTGTATGACTACATCGTCCAAATATGCTGCTGCGTACCTTTTGTGGGGTGCGAGGACGCGATCCATCAAATGCTGGAACGTGGCAGGCGCTCCGTTGAGCCGGGTGTACTGGTAGAGCCCCCCTGGTGTGGCAAAGGCCGTCTTCTCCTTTGACGCCGGGGACAGGGGCACCTGCCAGTATCCTCTGGTGAGGTCAAGGGTGGTTAGGAAGCGAGCATGCCCCAAAGAATCTATCAAGTCCTCCACACGAGGCATGGGGTATGCATCAAACTCAGACACTTCATTTAATTTCCGAAAGTCATTGCAAAATCGTGCCGACCCGTTTGGTTTGGGAACCAGTACAATGGGACTTGCCCAGGCGCTTTAGGACTCTTCGATCACCCCCAGCTCCAGCATCTTCCTTACCTCCTCCTGAATCACCCCTATACGAGCCTCCGGCACGCGGTAAGGGCGCTGGTTCACCGTTTTGCCAGGCATGGTGCGGATCTCGTGTTGTACCACCTCCATGTGCCCAGGTAGGGAGGAGAAGACATCTCGGTTACGATCCACCAACTCCAGGGCCATCTGCCGTTGATGCGGGGACAGGCTTGGACCCACCTGAACCTCTTCTCTCCCGGGTTCCTTGGTCTCTGTGGGGGGCAGACAACTGAACAACGCCTCCCTGGCGTGCCACTTTTTTAAAAGGTTGACATGATATATCTGCTCGGGCTTTCTTTTATCTGGTTGCCTCACCTTGTAGTTTACGTCTCCCACCCGTTCAATGACCTCGTAGGGCCCCTGCCAGGTGGCCAGGAATTTGCACTCCACGGTGAGCACCAGGACCAGCACTCTGTCCCCGGGCTTAAACTCTCTGGGTTGAGCAGATCTGTTGTAGGAGGCTTGCTGTTGCCGTTGAGCAGCCTCCATGTGTTCACGCATCATGGGATAGACCGCCTTCATTCTCTCTCTCATAGCCCCGACATGCTCGATCAGGGTCCGCTGTCGGCACGGTTGCTCCTCCCAGGCCTCCTTGGCGATGTCCAGCAGTCCTCGGGGCCTGTAAGATAGCAAGAGCTCAAAGGGTGAAAAACCAGTAGACGACTGAGGTACCGCTCTCACCGCAAACAGTAGGTACGGTAGCAGCTGATCCCAGTTGCGCCCATCCTCCTCAATCGCCTTCCGCAGCATGGCTTTTAGGGTTTTGTTAAAACGTTCGACGAGCCCGTCTGTCTGGGGGTGGTAGACCGACGTTCTCAGCTGCTTGATTTTCAGCAGAGTACAGAGTTCTTTCATAACCTTGGACATGAACGGACTCCCTTGATCTGTCAATATCTCCTTCGGGAGCCCCAGACTCGTTGACAAAAGGAACAGCTCCTTGGCGATCTGTTTGGACGTAGCCTTCCTCAGCGGGATAGCCTCAGGATATCGGGTTGCATAGTCCAGGATGACCAGAATGTACTGATGTCCCCTGGAACTCTTCGGTAAGGGCCCAACGATGTCCAGTCCGATCCTCTCGAACGGGGTCTCGATAATGGGCAAGGGAATGAGCGGGTTTCTATATTTGGGCTTTGGTGCCACCCTCTGACACTCAGGGCAACTATGACAGTAGTTCTCTATCTCTTTGTGCACCCCTGGCCAAAAGAAGCGTCGCAAGATCCTTTCCTTCGTCTTCTCCACCCCTAGGTGGGCCCCTAGCGGGTGGGTGTGTGCCAGGTTGAGTACGGTGGTCCGGTGGGGCTGTGGTACGAGGAGCTGTTCCTGCACCTCTCCATCTTTCTGTACCACCTGATACACTAACCCCTGGTTTACTGCAAAATGGGGGTAGGTAGGGCTTGTCCTATCCCCTAACACCACGCCCTCTATCACCTGCACATTCCTCAAAGCATTTGCAAGAGTGGGATCTTGTAACTGGGCTGTACCATACTGGCCTGTGAGAGGGGGAAGCTCCTTGGGGCCTTGGACGTCTTCCTCGCTGGAGATTGGAGCGCTTCCTGGGACCATGTTCTCTTCCTCCGTGTCTGGACCAGACTCTGAATCAGCCTGGGCACCTGCCATCCCTGCAAGAACACAGGCTGGAGTGAGTGGTTCTGAGGGTTGTGTTTGCGTACTCTCCGAGTACGTCCTACCTCTTCGCTTCCGGGGTACTCGGGCCGATCTCTCCTGTGTCTCCCTCCACAGTGGGTGAAAGGTGGGGCAGTCTCGTCCAATTAGGACCGGAACGGGTAGGGAATCAACCACACCCGCTGTCGTGTGGATGATTCCCCTGGTGGTGGTCATTGCGAGTTCAGTGGTGGGGTAGTCTCTGGTGTCTCCATGGACACAGGAGACCGGGAGGACTTTCCCTGAGGTCAGTCCCGATGGATCCACCAGATCCTTATGCACTAGGGTGGTCCGACTACCGGAATCTAGCAGAGCTTCTACATCATGGTGATTCACCGTCACTGGGCAGGTGGGGGGTCGGTCCTGGGCGCCATCTACAACTCCCACGAGCGACGCAAAAAGGTGGGCGGGTGGTGCGCTTGAGGACCCAGCCGTGGGCATAGGCTCATCCGCCGGTTTCCCACACTGCCAGGAGAGGTGTCCCATCTCCCCACACCGGTAACACTGCCGTGTTTCGCTCTCCCGGTGTCCTCTTCCTGGTGCCGGCGGGGGTCGGGCTCCCCCTGAAGCCTGGACAGCTCCTAAAGTGGCTGGGTTGGGGTTCTTTGGACGGGCTCCTCCCGTCTGTGGCGTGGACGCACTCTGGGGCTCCTTCCTGGAAGCCCGAAGCATCTCTGTTGTGGCTTGGTACCTTTCTACGGCTTCCACGGTCAGGTCCGCTGTAGTCAAGGCCTGTTGGCTAATAAGTCGTTTCGCCTCATAAGGCAGGGCCCGTAAGTATTTGTCCACCACAACGGCCTCCACTACTGCAGCTGCTGTACTCCTCTCCGGTACCAGCCATCTCCGCGTGATCCGGACAAGTTCGTGCATCTGGGCACGAGGAGGCTGGTCTGGTTGAAAGATCCAGCTGTGGAACCGCTGGGCCAGGCCAAACTTGGTGAGTCCACTTCTGCTGAGGATCTCCGCCTTCAGTGCATCATAGTCAGTCGCCCTGTCGGAGGCCAGGTCCCGGACAGCGTTCAGCGATTCCCCCGATAGAAAGGGGGCTAGCAGTCCAACCCACTGTACCTTGGGCCACGCTTCCCTAGTGGCGGTAGCTTCGAAGGCGTACAGATACGCCTCAACATCATCGGTGGCCCCCATCTTGGATATAAAATCACTCGCCCATATTGGGCGGACATTATGTTCGGCCAACTGTTTCTGCAATTGCAGTTCCTCCGCCTTCAGGTGGTTGGCTCTCTTTTGCTCCTCCAGGAGAGCCAGGTTCGCTTGCGTCTGGGCTTGCTGGCCGGCCACCAGAGCTTCCAACACGGCCTCCATCTTGCTTCTCGGGGGTTTATGGCCAATTCAGTAAACCGGGATATCAAACGGTCGATGTCCTTCTGTGACATGCACTGTTAGCGCCTGAACATACCTGCATTCTCCACCATATGTGATATCATGAGAGGCTACACGGCTCTCGGCGGGACAGTTCAGTAGTGCAAGGACACAAATGTAGAGTGTAACAAAGGGTTTTTAATAAGGTTCTCGGGAATTAACAAAAATGGTATGCCAGATACAAAACGGTAACTAAGGATACGGCTGATCTTGCAACAGTCCCAACTTAAACAATGTCTCTTCAAACTTCAAATCATAGACCCGATTTCCTCAGGTAAATCTCTTCCTGGAAACAAGTCTTCAGCCTTACTTTTAGACAGCGTCGCAGCCCGTGGCCAATCTGTCTGTAAGTATTCCAGTCTTCAGGTAAGTATTCCAGTCTTTCAATCCTTCACATGGTAAGTGCCGCTTCAATCCTCTGTAGCTCCTATGAGAGCACAACTTGAGCTTGTCTCCCCACACTCCCTCGTACCAACTGTGTCTCTGGGCCTTAAAAAGCCCTTCAGCTCATCAGGCCCTGATCGGTCTCAGGTGTGTTGGAATGCCGTGTGCTTGAGGGGTGGAGTTTCCAACTCCACCAGCAGATGGTGCCAAAGCTGTCCGTGACTGCAGCCATCTCAGGGGTACGTAGCGGCCCTCCAGAATGCAGCCTCTCGTGACATCACAATGGTAAAGAAAGATGCGTTGAACAATTGCAATTCAAGAGCATTTAAAATGGATGGCCCATGCTGGGGCCACATGCAATTATAGGGGTACCAAATATATTAGTGTTACATACCACTAACCCTCCTTAGGTTTGGTTCTACAAAAGACAAATGATAAACATAATGTTGAACACAAGAATACTCATTCAGTGTTAACCTACATTTTATTTATCACTACACTCAAATACTATCCCCTATTTGGGGATTAAGGTGGGGTTAAAAATGTATGAACATTTTTGCCAGTTCACATCGCAGGTGTAAACAGCGTAAGGCAGCTATTTTTATTTCGGCACCCATGTTATCCAATCTATTTGGCCACACCGGGCGCATAGCATCGTTGTATCGTTGTCGTGTGCTGCAGCAATTTTAGGCATCTACTCTATTTCTTATTTTTTTTATTAAGATTATTTTTTGGCCATTTTCAGCCTTTTTTTGACAGGACAGGTGGATGACATGAAAGGGGAGAGAGAGGAGGAATGACATGCAGCAAAGGGCCGCACGCAGGTCGGAGTCAAACCCACTAGAACCAACACTGGCTTTTAGTGGTGTAACTATAACCAGCTGATATTACAGAGTCCTAAACAACAGGCAAAGAACAACAGATAACAAAAAAAAACATAGATCCCCATTCTTACTTGCTGTAGATTTAGCCTACAGAGGATCTTCTTTTATCCCTGTGAGTGCACCGATTTCCAATCTGCAAGAGGGCATCAGGAGTGACTTAGATGTAGTATCAGCCTGTAGCTCACCCACTGACTCAGTCTGCCCACATATCATTTGCAACATCTGGCAGAGATCGTTGCATTAACCTGCCAAAGGTCAATGCCCTTTTTGGTCTCACTGAATGAATGAAAATTCCGTGCCAGGTGGATGCATCTGAGAACACAGTTTAAAAGTAAATAATAACTGGGTTATGAAAATAACCCAGTTATCAGTTCAGTTCTTTCAAATGTAATTCCACTTCTTGTCAGCCTAAGTTTAGTAGACCTAGTAACATTGGAATATTCAGTGTTACTGTATGAACCAATGTGATGAAGTCTATTCTTTTACATTATATAAAACAAAGCATTTTGGGGTTATCGTTTTACCATCTACATAATTATCATATGCCCTTATAGTCTAGTAGCCAACTAGGTGAACCCGGAAATGTTGAGTACACCAAAGTTTTATTGCAGAAATGTGAAGTGTGGGTCCCCAGTATACAGAAACTGTTGGATGCTAATTTGCATATGTTGAGCAATTTGCATAATTAGCATAATTAGCATAATTAGCATTATTAGCTTAATCGTCCAGTTTGACCACATATTTTGCACTGTATGGCCAATTTCTACAATATGTGAGTGGTTTTAGAGGTTTTAGAGGATGCTGATTTTATTTCTGGTACTAATTTTAGTACATATTGTGATTTATTTAGGCAAATTCCGATTACTTTCAGGCATAATTATAGGTTATTTTTATGGTAAACACAATCTTACATTTCACAATCATGAGTGCTCTTGTGAATGTTGAATTGTTTTCAGGGTGTAGTGAAGCTGAATCTCCTCTTGACACTTTTGAATATCCAATGCTTTTGGATAAATGATGAAGCTTTGTTTGGCTCAATGTTATGCATTTCTGGAGGAAAAAGCCAGGCAGGTATTTGTAATAACTTGGATCCTGCAACTGCACGATACATATTAATGGGGTAGCTCTTTAAGACACCCAATGAGATGACATCACCTAATCCCATCACCATGTGTGATCAACGAACTATGTGCAAATATACACTTTATACATGCCATACAAGACAGCAAGTCGCTAGGGCAACGCCCAAATGGCTGCCCATGTTGGTCCGCAAGTCGCAAGATCCAACAATACCCAGTTAAAACTCCAGATGCAAGAATTACAACTGATCTGGTCTGGGCCACCCGAGTCAGCCCACCAGACGCAAGGCTAACCAAGAGGGCCTCACCTCCGCACTACACAAAACACACACTGGCTACCACCTTCAGGCAAACTGCTCTGCCTCACAATTAATTAACAAAAGGCCGCCTCATCATCTTCACTATCCTCGTCTGTTCTGTCATCATCTTCTCCAGACCCTTCATCCCTCTCTTTGTGTTCTTGGAGTTGTGTAAGTATGTTGCAGCATATACCATCATTGCCTTTGCAGGAACAATAACTGGTACAGGCCAGACCTACAGCTGTACAGCTGCACTTTTCTGATGTGCAAGGTTTCAACCCGGCTTTGCATCCACAGCTGACAACATGTAACAAAGCAGGAGGAGCAACTGGACTTGAATACTGGGTGGGCATAATCAGTTCCTCTCCTTCCTTTAGGCCCATCTTCTTGTCCCATCCAAATAAGGTGATATCCACAGCTGGTGGATCAGGCTGGTCTGCTGCTTTCCAGAGCAGTACCTGTAGGGGGACACATGTTGCGCTCCGTAGCAGGTAGCATCCACAATGACATCTGGTGGCTGGGGATTGCAGACTGGAACCATGTATTAGCTAAGTGAACAGTTAACCTCCTCCGGGAAGCTGATGCTAGTTTAGCTAACAGCTAATTCGGCTAACCGCTAGCTGACAGCTTGATTCAGTCTAAAATAACGTTACTCAAACTAAACAGTGGGAAAAGCAGCTACAGCTAAATTAAGACTTTACAGTAATAATAAAGACAACTATTGAGTGATTGTATTTTAAATAAATGAGCATGAGTAAAGTAGAACTGAAGTTACAGCTATTATATATTTAAATAGTTATTTAACTTTTGAGGGTCTGTTACATGCTGTCTCAGCTAGTGGTTAGCCGAATTAGCTATTAGCTAAGCTAATGTTAGCTTTCCAGTGGAGGTGAACAGTGATCATGCAGTGTCGTAAATCCGTGTTCATCATGATATCAACTGCGCATGCATGAACATCTGGCACATGCGCAGAATGGATTGTGTACCGACAAGCTCTATTAAAGAGCACACAACTTCAGTTAAGTTGTTCCAAAAATTATCGTTCCTTATCGTTTCGGTTGTTTGCGATTAGCTTGTTTGATATGGCTGTGAGTTAATAACGCCGGCGTTCTGCTTTAAGGAAGACATGCTAGTTGGTGAAACTACTTCCTTTAATGATTAAGTTTTCCATAAATTTTTAAATGTTTCAAGTACTTTAAAACTAGATTATGCTCCCTTGCTTTACAACATACTTAGTACAAATACAACAGCTAGCTGCCATATCTTATTTGCATGAAAACATAACCGGACCTAAAAAAATGTAAACAAATTTAGGTTATCAACATTCACATCAAAGAGCAAGAGCTGAAATGTAAGATTATTGTGTTTACCATGAAAATAACCTACACGTTTGTCCTAAGTTAATAAAAAATGTGTCTAAATGTATCCAAATTTGTTATAGAATTACAATTTTGAAGTCTGAAAGTGCCAGAATTGAATTCAGCATCCTCTAAAACCTCTTATACCACTTCAATATTGTAGAAACTGATTGCTCAGTGCAAAATCTATTGTCAATCTGGCCGATTAATTATGCTAATTTAGCTAATTATGCAAATTGCTCAAACATATGAAAATTGGATTAGATTTTTGTATGCTGCGGACCCATACCTCACATTTCTGCAATAAAATGGTGTACTCAACATTTCCGGGTTCACAATGGGGCTCTATGGGCTGGCTACTAGACTATTAAGTGTTTGTCTATGAATAGGACTTTAGACAAACAACAAACTTACAACTTAAGTGGACAAACAAGTCTTCAATAAATTTAGTTTCCAATTATACCAAAAGATAGCTAAACTAACTAAAGATTACTTTTCCTCCTCTAAGGCACCCCGAAGATGCTTCTTTTTACAGGATGCAGGGCCTTCCTTTTTACAGTGGTCAAGCTTCATGATTTATGATCAGTCAGTTAAATATGTGATTGTTTTTTGTTGTTTTTTTACATTTTTGCAGTGTTGACAGAAACATTCAGGTCATGGCAGCAATACAGTATTTGATAGCATTGATTGCAGTTAGTTTTGTTATGCCTGAAAATTATTCGGTCACACTTCATTTTCTGGTACATTAAAAAGACGTAATAAGCCATACTTTGCATCAAATTAGACCATAACTAGAAATAATGTTTACAGTTATACCCTAACTTAAGGCCAAACGCCTAAATTATCCTGTATTTAGTACATAAATAAGATATAATAAGACTTACTTTCTTCTTGTGCTTCCTGCTTCTTACAGTGCAGACGCTTTGCTGCTTGCTCCTGCCTCTGCTTGCATATTTTTGCTGATAATGTTGCTTTTCCTCTGAGAGAAACTATAAGCAATCTTGGATACTTATAAAACACTGGACTATACAATTTTTGTAAACATAGTAGGCTATTGCCATATTTTAACATTTTTTTGCCTGAGTGTGGCCTACCAATAGCTCAAGCCTGTCCTACAGTGAATGTAGCTAAAGCTAATTAGCAGCAAGATGCCTCCTTTCTCCGTGGATGACTACTACAAACTCCTTCAGAAGATTGCACTTCTGGAAACCAAGATTCACCTATTAGAAGTAAACGTGGAAGTGAACAGATCTTGTGGAAATGACACCAATTTACCATGGACTTAAAACAATGGACAAAAGCATGCTAACACACGGCTAATTAGCACCAAGAAGACTACAAAGAAACAGGAGGGCTGTGGAACGGGTAATAAATCAACAAGTGGTAGTCCTCCCTGGAACTCGTCTGGTGCGAAGCCTAAGAGTAAATCATTTTCCTGGGAAATGGGAGGACGACTAACGGGCAGGGCACAGCGCCCTGAGATTTGTGATACGACCGGCTGGCCTGCATTATCATCCCAGCAGAGCGCCTCTTCAACCCCTGTACCTAGTAGGACACAGCCGTGGACAGCTGCAAAAGGGAAAATAAGCAACAAAATGCCTCCCCAACAACCTGGTGTGCAACTGTATAACAAATTTGCTCCTCTGCTGCTGGACGCTGGACAGCCATCTGATGACCGGGATTGCGTCTCATCGCCACACAGCAGGGTAAGGACCAAGAGCAATTCAAAAAGTAAAAAGCTAACAACTGGGACTCAAACCCTGATTGTGGGTGACTCTGCTGTAAAAGATTTAAAAAACAGTAAAAACACCCAAATACTCTGTTTTCCCAAAGACACGGTGTCTGACTTGACCCAAAGAATCCCAGATATGGCAGAACACCCAACTGTGAAGAACATTATACTGCATATAGGGTCACATGATGTTGTAAAGCAACAGTCTGAATTGCAGAAACTGGACTTTATGGGACTGCAAAAAAAGTGTGCTCCCTAAATGCAGATGTGTTTATCAGTGGTCCCATACCGCCAGTGAGAATAGGAGCTGAGAGATTCAGCCGACTGTTGGCACTAAACAAATGGCTTTCAACTGAATGTATCGTCCATTCTCTGCAGTTCATTGACAATTTTAACATTTTCTGGGAGCGCAGACATCTTTTTAAAGCAGATGGGCTTTTCCTTAACAAGCCAGGAGTAAAGCTGTTCACCTCTAACCTACTTTACTCTCTGCGCTACACATCTGCTCCCTATGCCAAGGACACAAGACAAGACCAATCTAAACAAGAGGAAGACACAACAAAGTGCGGCAGTGATTCACCACAGCCTCCACCTGTGCACAGATTTGACCGTGGGAGACCACAGAGCAGAGAAACAAAGCCTCAACTCCCCTTTTCACCCATCCAGCACCCCTCAAACCCCCTTACCAACCCTAAACCCTTTGAGGAGCCATCGCTGTCTCCACTCACCCTTTCCCCTTTTTCCCCTACCCCCATGTTGGAGTTCACTGACCAGATGAAGCAGCAGGTAGTTGCTGGAATCAAATTTACACCCCTTCCCCCCATCGCTCAACCCCAGGCAAAAGTAAAACGCCAGACACCTCTGCCAGGATGTCAGCAAACTCATTCCCCCCAGACTGATAAGGACGCTTGTGTGCAAAATTCAGCAAGCATTAACTGAATGCAACTCAACCACTTCTTGTCACTAAACAACAGTTTTGATACCTTTCAGTCAGGTTTCCGACCACACCACAGCACTGAGACGGCTCTCGTTAAGGTCTTTAATGACATCCACCTTAACACAGATAATGGCAAAATTTCAGTCTTAGTATTACTTGATGTGCTGTATGTACAGTGCTGCATTTGACACGGTTGACCATGACATATTACTAGACCGATTGGAAAACTGGGTTGGCCTTTCTGGCTCAGTATTAAACTGGTTTGAATCCTACTTACAGAATAGGGATTACTTTGTGTCAATAGGTAATTATACATTTGAGCATACAAATATGACGTGCGGAGTTCCCCAAGGCTCCATTCTGGGGCCTCTTCTGTTTAACATCTACATGCTTCCATTGGCTCAGATTATGGAAAACAACAAAATAAGTTACCATAGTTATGGTACATTGATTTAAATTACAGATTAAAGCTGCAAGCAGCATTGGATGGGCCCTCGCTCCTCTGCACGCGTTGGAGTTAATGGCGGACCCCGCTCCTTGCGACTGCAAGTGTTTGGCACTCAGACACTGCAAATCATCACCAATGAAAAGGGAACTCCCTGCTGAATTAAATGATACCTCACACAAGACTGCGTCATACAGTTAGATTACATTAACAATGAAAGGGGGCATGGCAAAAGCATAGGGGAGGACCAAAGCCTGACCAATGAAAACGGGAACTCTCTGTTGATACCTCACACAATAGTGTACATCAAACGGGTCATTAGTTATTTAAGGGGGCGTGGCTTAAGCATATGTGGCAGGGCAAATCATCACCAATTAAAAGAGAACTCTATGCTGAGTTCAATGACGCCTAAAAAAATGAATGAGACCAGTTGAATTAACTTCAGTTTCCATGAAGTGTCTTGAAACTATATTGTTAAACCATCTGTTAACTGAAGTTTCATCATGTCTAGATCCATACCAGTTTGCCTACCAACCAATACGGGAGTTGGATGATGCACTGCTGACAATGACCAACAGGAAATTGGAACATCTAGAACGACCTGGTACCTCTGTTAAGATTGTTTTTATTGATTTCAGCAGCTCGTTTAACACCATACAGCCCCACCTGTTGGTGGATAAACTGGCAGAGCTAAGGATTAACCAAAAACTCATAATCTGGATCAACACTTTTCTAACAGGACAGGTTAGGTTTAATTTATTCATCTCCACCTCCAGTCATCACCTCCACCTCTACTCTACACACTCTATATTAATGAGTGCCGAGCTAGCACATCCACTCACAACTTCCTGGCTGGTGATGCAAATATAAACCAAAGAAGAATTGATTTTGTGACGAAAAGAGAGCTGAGCCAGAAGGCAAAGCTTTCGATCTACCGGGCAATTTTCATACCTACCCTCACCTATGGTCATGACCAAAAGAACGAGATTAAGGGTACAAGCGGCGGAAATGGGTTTCCTCAGGAGGGTGGCTGGCGTCTCCCTTAGAGATAGGGTGAGAAGCTCAGTCATCCGAGAGGAACTCTGAGTAGAGCCGCTGCTCCTTCGTGTCAAAAGGAGCCAGTTGAGGTGGTTCGGGGATCTGGTGAGGATGCCTCCTGGGCGTCTCCTTAGGGAGGTGTTCCAGGCACGTCCAGCTGGGAGGAGGCCTCGGGGAAGACCCAGGACTAGGTGGAGAGATTATATCTCCAACCTGGCCTGGGAACGCCTCAGGATCCCCCAGTCGGAGCTGGTTGATGTGGCTCGGGAAAGGGAAGTTTGGGGTCCAACTCAATAGTACGTCTGAGGTTAAAAAAAAATTACAACAGCGGATGTTCTTTTTACGTAAGTTTCATGTGGACTGCATTATTTTAGAATTGTTTTACAAAACAGTCCTTCAGAGCGTATTGCCCTTTGGTTTAGTGTGCATATTTGGGAACATGCGCAAACAAAACCAAGATAAAAGATCCATCCATCCATCTTCATCCGCTTATCCGATATCGGGTCGCGGGGCAGCAGCTCCAGTAGGGGACCCCAGACTTCCCTTTCCCAAGCCACATCAACTAAAAGATAAAAGACAGCGAGCAAAATTATTGGATGCAGTCAGATGTCAGTCACTCAGCTATGGTCAGAGCTTATTGTGAGTAAGGCTGTGCAGATACTTCCGGATCCCACCCCTTATATAGGAGGTTCAATAGTACAGTAGGCTGCTGCAAAGGTCAATTAGAACCAAATGGTTTAGGGTGTCATTTGTCCCCTCTGCTGTTAGACTTTTTAATGAAAGACACAAGACAAGATAATGAATTGTATAGCCCACTCTTGCACTTGTATCTGTTTTTATTCATTTGGAATGTTGCCTCATGCTTGTGATTGTGGGTAATGAAGTCCTTATCCAAGACATTGCGAATAAAAGACATTTATCTCAAAACATGGTTGGTGCCCCATGAACTTTTGGCATCTATATGAGCATATTCAATTACTTAGTCATGTGGTAGCTGGTTTTAAGTCTACCATCAATGATTATGATTTGATGGCTTATACACCAATTGTCAATGGAGAAATTTCATTGTATTTTTACTTCTGGAATCCACTGTGGGTGGGACTTTTCAGCTCTGTCCTCAGGGTTGGACACTTATGAATCCTGAAAAGTTTCAAAACAACTGGACAATGTACACTCAAGTTCCTGTTTTGATGGCGAAACGCACAAAAGGGCCGCACCGCCACGGCCATGTCCTATAACGAAAACCTTCTCATTAATAACCTTTCATCTTTAACATCTTAAGATGGCACAGACCAAATTTGAAGTTGATCGGATGAAATCTCTAGGAGGAGTTTGTTGTTTAGAGTAACGCTCCAATGATGTTTGTTGTACATCTTTACATGATTCATATGTGTACCAAGTTCCGTTAGTCTAGGTTAAAAATACTGCAGGGGCTGAATTTTCTTAACTTTGTAGGGGGGCGCAAGCGAGACATTTTTGTGCACTTATTCAAAAAACAACATAGTGATTGATGGTGAAAAGGTGCTCCATGGATAGATGATTCATTAAAGAATCTAATGGTTTTGAGAGATGATGCCAAGAATGTTGCTGTCTTATATAGTGCACATGATTATATAAAATAGTATTGCAAATTAAGAAATCAAGTATGCAAAATGAACAGAGGAAAAAAAGATAACATTTCTGAAATTGGTCAAGACAGTTATAAAAATATGGAAAATTCTGAGTGAAATCATGGGTAAAAAAAACAGCTCAGACTTTTTTTTGCATTTAACTAAACCTCTTCATATTGCAAATTATTTAAATTATTATTTTATTGACAAGACCTCCAAGCTCAGACAAAACATGGACACTACTGTAAAATACAACTCAGAAGAGTTTTTAAGAAATGGCTTCATGAGGGAGAAGCCTGCAGGTATTGACCACTTAGACTTTAAACTGTTATATCTGCTTCATACATTTCCAAATCTGTCTGTTATATTTTTAATAGATGTTTGACCACCGGTGTTTGTCCAACATTATGGAAAGAAGGAAGAATTTCTCCTATTCCAAAAGACAAAAAGTCCAAACAGAGTTGATCATGATCTCTTAATTGGTAAATGTATTTGTTATGGTTTTAAACACTCAGCTATTTTGTGGTTAAGAAGTTACCTTTCTGGTAGATCACAGAGTATATTAAAATGGCACTTTTTAAAAAAACAGGGTGGTAGACTGTGGTGTTCCACAGGGGAGTTGCCTTGGACCTCTTCTATTTGCAGTTTTCACCAATGATCTTCCACTGGCAATTAAGCAAGAAGGATTAACAATGTATGCTGATGAGTCTACCCTCCACTATGCCGCATCCAAATGCTCTGAGCTTAATCAGGTTCTATCTAGCAAGCTCAACATCGTACTTAATTGAATAAAATCAAACAAATTTGTGCTTAATGCTTCAAAAACAGTCTGCAATATATTTGGCTCTAAACATAAATTAGCACATGGGCGTGAACTGATTCTTGAAGTTGGAGACCAATCTATAAAACAAGTAAACAAAGTTAAGCTTATCGGACTACAACTTGATAATACATTGTTGTGGTCCAATCACATTGACTATATGGTTTCTAAGATGGGCAGAGCAGTTGCCATCTCAAGGAAATGCTCACCATTTCTACCCTTTTCTTTGTTAAGGCAAATTGTTTGCTCTTTAGTTCTATGTCACTTGGATTATTGCTCAGTAATCTGATCATCTGCTTTGAAAATCCTACTTAGAAAACTTCAAGTAGCACAAACAAAGCAGTTAGACTTGTTCTGATGTGCAGTTCTAGGTCTAATGTTGTGAAAATGCAACGTCTTAAAGCGATGAAAAAAGACTATTAGACAATGTGCTTGTTGCACTCTGTTAATCAAACTCAGACACCATCATTTATTTTTGATAGCATAATTTACGTTTCAGATATTAACACAAGAGGAGCCAGTGGGAGGCCTTTACCAAAATCTAATAACCTAAAACAAACATTAATTTACAGAGCAAGTTCTTTGTAGAATAAAATCCCAAGTAACGTTCGTTCTATCACAGGAAAGGAAAGAATGTCAAATCTTACCTTCACTTAAATTATCATGAGGTTTTTGATTGTGTGGTGAAAAGTGGTCAATGTGAGCTACCTTAATGGTTGCCATGTAATATACTGTAATATATAACTTTGTTTTTAAATATCAAATTGTCATTTTTACTTTTCTTTTGTTATTTAACTTTGTAAGCATATATTGTTGTACTTTTTTCTTTTGTTTATTTTCTTTTGTTTTCTGTATATGTTTATATATTTAAATATTGTCTGATTAAATGTTGTTTTGAACCCCAGGAAGACTAGCTGGTCGTCTAGGCGTAGTTAATGGGCAGCCTTATAATATATACAAATTCCCAAAACCCTTAAAATATGTATATTTTCACCACACAAGATGAGACCGCCAATTTGGTGAGTTTTTGAGCATGTTAAGCCCCTCAAAAAGGCAATTCATTTGCCGGATAAAGAATTTAATTAGGGCCCTTTGCCACTGTGGGCGCTCCAGCTCTAAAACAAATCCATTGTATCAGTAGTCAACCTCTTTACTATGACACACATTACTAGTGCAGCCAGTTTGAGCGTACTGATTAAATAACTCAGTCTTGACAATTTTCAGACAACTTATAGAAACACATACTACTTATTTTTCTATGGTTTGTCAGGTTTCAAGCATGATAACATCCTTGACAGACATTTTCTAATTTCTGGCAACTTCAGGCCATACACAAGAGGATTCACAATGGGAGGAATCATAACAAACTCAAGTGATAAAATTAGTGCTAGAAATGGATTCAGCTCTTCAAGATTGTTTCTGCTGAGTGCAACATCACAAAACACAGTAATGGAATAGTTGACGAATGTAACAATGTGCGGCAGACAGCTTTGTATCACTTTGCTCCTGAACTCTGAAGAGCGTTTCCTACAAAGGAGAATAATTCGAGCATAAGTATACAGGACAAAAGCCAGGGGCAGAAAGACTGTGCTTACGGACACAAACTTGCCAACAAGGTCATTGATCACAATACTGACACATGACAATTTTGCAACAGGCCATGCAGCACAGAATACCTTAGGTATCTTATTGCCACACAATGGAAGTATTGAGGCCAGATAAACACAGGCTGCAATAGAAAAGGCTGGATAGACATATGCCAAGGCAACCAACTTAGAGACCATCTTTGAGGTTATTTTGTTATGGTAATGTAAAGGTTGACATACAGCAACATAGCGATCATAAGCCATAATGCCTAAGACAGTGAGCTCATAGGATGCATAGGTGTAAATGACATAGATCTGAAGGAAACAAGCTGACCTTGGGATCAAATGAGTATCAGACAGAAGGTCTCCCAGAAATCGGAAGAAGAAGCCGGCGGAGCCGTACAGAGAGTTAATAGAGAGACACATAACAAAAATATACATGGGCTCATGTAAGGTTTTCTCTCGTAATATCACCACTATGATAACAAGATTAGCTAAGATAATAAAAGCATACAACAGGAGACAGAGTACAAATGCTGGGTAGCGATAGTTGCCTATGTTCATAAACATGGTGAGGTCAAAATAAGGAGGATAAGTGCTGTTTTCCATTTACCCCATAGACAGTAGCAGAGATTGTCTGACGAATAAAGACAATTTTACAGCTGGATCTGGTTTAGAAAGAGCTAACCAAATGAAATAATGAAAGTAATAAATGAGTAAACGTATATTCTTAATCAACACCAACTTCAAAATGTTATATTAGAATGGTTAGTCTCAGTTAGATTTGATGCATACATGCAGCGGTTTTGTCTACTCCTCAATGGTCTTCATGCTGTCGGACTTTCTGTCTGTGTGTGTGCCTGCTGTGGTTTAAGAGGAGCAGCTGAGAGCCTCTTTACTTGTCACATAGAGTTATGTCACCGCAGTCATCACTCCATGGGGAATCCAGAATGGAAACTTTGTGTGCAAAACACATTAACCTAATTTTGATATTCCCTTTGCAATGGCATGTGAATGGCTTTGATGGAGAAGATGCACATTGAATTAAAACTATTAGGCATTAATCAAGAATCAGCAATATTAAAAGACTTGGTTTACAGTAGTAAGAAAGTGAAGGAAAATGTGAAAAGAAATAAGTTGTGATAAATATGGGTTTTGCTAATCACCCCTGATGCAATGTTTAATGATGTCGACACTAATGAGAGCCCACAGGATGGTAGTTTATTTTTCAAAGGCTATTAATGTAGAATAACTAAGTTGGAAATGGTCAACAGGCCATTATCTCCATTCTCCCTCGAGTGTAATTAAACACACCTAGCTACCCAGGAGGGCAATCCTGGGAAACCAGACCAAAACAGACGGTTCAGTTTAGCAAATGGTCAAGAGAATGGAAAACAAACTTTGACAAACACACAGTCAACAATAGGGTTAGTCAGTGGTTTGGAAAGACACAGATGACTGAGCTTGTGACCTCACATATTTTTAGAGACTGTTTTGATGGGCTAAGACATTCATCGCCCCTTTTATTGAATTTCTGTTCTCACCTACTGGTGAGAACAGAAAAAAGAGTGTCGAAAAGCTGAACAAAGGTGGCGAAAAACAAATCTCCTGGTCCATTATAACGCCTATAAAGAGAGACTTTGCATTTATAATTTGGAACTGAGGAATGCTAGGAGGTCTTTTTTCTCTGATATTATCACTAGACACAACAATAATTTACATGCTTTGTTTGCCACTGTTGATAGATTAACAAACCCTTAAAAAACCTGGAGGACATTATACAACATCTGAAAACCTCCTCCTGTTGCCTTGATATTCTACCAACTGGTGTTTTCAAAAATGTTACAAATTGTTTGGCTTCTGAGCTTCTACAGATTGTGAACACTTCTCTTCTTTCAGGTATCTTTCCAAAGGCCCTGAAAACTGCAGTAATCAAGCCACTCTTAAAAAAAAACAATCTAGACACATCACTAATGAGCAACTGTAGGCCAATATCAAACCTTCCGTTTTTAAGTAAAATCACTGAATAAGCGTTTTTTCAACAACTCAACCATTTCTTGTCATTAAACAACAGTTTTGATACCTTTCAGTCGGGTTTCCGACCACACCACAGCACTGAGACGGCTCTCATTAAGGTCTTTAATGACATCCACCTTAACACAGATAATGGCAAAATTTCAGTCTTAGTATTACTTGATCTCAGTGCTGCATTTGACACGGTCGACCACGACATATTACTAGACCGATTGGAAAACTGGGTTGGCCTTTCTGGCTCAGTACTAAACTGGTTTGAATCCTATTTACAGAATAGAGATTACTTTGTGTCAATAGGTAATTATACATCTGAGCATACAAATATGACGTGCGGAGTTCCCCAAGGCTCCATTCTGGGGCCTCTTCTGTTTAACATCTACATGCTTCCACTGGCCCAGATTGTGGAAAACAACAAAATAAGTTACCATAGTTATGCGGACGACACACAAATTTACATAACCTTATCGCCAGGGGACTATAGTCCAATACAAAAACTGACTAAGTGCATAGAACAAATTAACGGCTGGATGTGCCAGAACTTTCTGAAATTAAATGAGAGAAAAACTGAAGTGGTTGTTTTTGGAGCACAAGAGGAACGATTAAAAGTCTGCGCTCAGCTTCAAACAACAATGTTAAAAACAACAGACAAAGCCAGAAATCTTGGTGTAGTCATGGACTCTGACCTGAATTTTAACAGCCACATTAGGACAATTACAAAGTCAGCCTATTATCACCTTAAGAATATATCAAGGGTTAAAGCACTTATGTGTCAACAGGATTTGGAAAAACTTGTCCATGCTTTCATCTTCAGTAGACTTGACTACTGTAACGGGGTCTTTACAGGTCTCCCTAAAAAATCAATCAGACAGCTGCAGCTGATTCAGAACGCTGCTGGTCGAGTCCTGACTAAGACCAAGAGACTGGATCACATCACTCCAGTTCTGAAGTCCTTACACTGGCTTCCTGTGCCTCAAATATTTGATTTTAAAGTACTTTTGCTAGTTTATAAATCACTAAACGGTTTAGGGCCAAAATACATTTCTGATCTGCTAGTACACTATGACCCCCCCAGACCTCTCAGGTCATCTGGGAAAGGTCTACTTTCTGTCCCCAGAGTCATAACCAAACAGGGGGGAAGCAACATTCAGTTTCTATGCTCCTCATATCTGGAACAAACTCCCAGAAACCTGCAAAACCTTTCTTTTTGATGTTGCCTTTCTTTAAATGATGTTCATTTCTTTAATGTTTAATTTCTTATACTGCACTGTAACTTGTATTCTTGTGTTTTATCTGTTTTTATTTTAAATTGTTTAAACTGTTTTTGTGTAAAGCACTTTGAATTGTTGCAGAAATGAGCTATACAAATAAAGCTGCCTTTGTTACGGGGAGAAGGACGGACCCAAACGCACGACTCACGGTAAGGATTTTATTTAGGAAAGGAGGGAAGAGGGGAGTGGAGAGTGGGAGGACGGAAGCTCGGGATCTGAGGGTGGAGAGCTCGGGAGGCAGGCGAAGACTGAGGGACCAGGCGAGGGATGCGGGGGTCGAGTCCTGGGGGGACCAGGAGCGAGGGGGAGGCGGAAGCTCGGGACCTGAGGGTGGAGAGCTCGGGAGGCAGGCGAAGACTGAGGGACCAGGCGAGGGATACGGGGGTCGAGTCCTGGGGGGACCAGGAGCGAGGGCCGGCGGGGAGGACACCGGCACGAGAGCTGAGGGGAGACACCGAGGTTGGAGGCTGGTACGTGACGGAGAGCGGGAAGGCTGGAGACGATGAAGGGGGGCGCTGAGGGAGGAGGACCGGGGGAGAAGTCCGAAGCCAGCTGACCGGAATGAAACTGAAAAAGACAACACGAGAAGGGTAAATGTACAGAGACCATACGTGAGACAAGGAACAGGGATAGTAGGCTATACGCTAGCGAAGTTCACCCAAGTTGCTGAGTGAACGATCAGGTGAAGAGTGAGTGAGAAGCCGGGGCAGATATATGGACGTTGATGATGATGGCAGGCAGGTGTGGACGGCTGGAGCGGGTGCAGGCTGGCAGGTGTGGCGAAGAGGATGTTGATTGGAGACGGGAGGCAGGTGTGAGCGATCAGCTGGCTTCGGAGATGGGAGGAGAAAAACAAAAACAGAAACAAAAACAGCGGACAGGGCAGCAAGAACAAAAGGTAGGAAAAAATAAATAATAAACAGGACAGACTCACGGCCAGCCGGACCCCACCACGACAGCCTTTGCACTAAAAGTGATTACTAGAGGCACTGCTGGTCACTGGACTCATGCTAATGACATATCCATATTAAAACCTGGTCAAGCATTGCACCAAAAATGTGTATTTATAGTAATAAGAATATTTATTTATTTAGCCTAATCCTGCTTTTTCTTGGTTTTTATGGTGAAATTCTTTTTTTGTACGTTGTTTGAAAGAAAAAACATTTATTCATTCAGTAGTATTTTTATTCATTTGTCACACACAATACAAAAAACAGGCAATAAACCATTTATATAAAACCTATGTAATACTGTCTAGAAGGTATTAAGATGGTAATTAAAAGTGAGAGTTAGTGAATTGTCGTGCTTTGCCAGACCTTCCTTCACCACGGCACTGTGGAGGAGGGTCTAGCTAGTCCACACAGCATTCTGGGATGAGAGGAAAACATGCTCTGGTTTATTGACGTTTCTTTAAACCAATCATAATTGTTTTGGGCAGTGCTACACACTGGTAAAAACCACGGTGCCTCTGCAAAATAGCTTAGGAAGGAACTTGTTAAGGTGGAACATGTGTATGTTCAAAAGTAGTTTTAGTCGTGCAACAGAAAACTCCGATTGGACAGATAGTCTAGCTAGCTGTCTGGATTTACCCTGCAGAGTTCACCATAGTCCTCAGAAATCCACCGGAAGTTAAAATCCAAACACAAAGGCAGTCCAAGGCAATTAATTTCCGGCATAAATGAGAAAATCTGGCAGAATGGATCAATCCTGGAAGTGGAATGTCGAGGATACAGACTAGTTAATAGGCTCATTTGAGATGAGCCCGGTCTGCGCAGAATTGATCACCGGTGATTGCTGCCCAGTGTATGCCGGTTAGATTTGTGTCCAACTTGTTGACGTGTTGACGTCATGCACACGTGGGCAATGATAACCAAACAAGATCAAGGTGGCCGCAGGTTTGAGAGGCAGGGATCTTCGGTTGCTTTCCACCAAGTGCAAGAGCCAAGGGGGTAAGCCAGCCCCCACTAAGCGTAGCTCCTATGGTGCCATTTTTATGCTACCTAGCACTCACCCACCGTTAGCATTCCATTGACTGCCATTAATTTTGACGTCACTTTGACAGCAAATAACTTTACATCTGAAGCGTTTAAAGACTCTATTTGTACATTGATTATGTCTAAAGAAACACAACAATGTAGAAAAGTCTCCATTACCTTGTACCTCACGTTATGGCTCTGTAGCAGATGTTGGCCAAATACACTGTGAATATGCACTCCATTCTGTTATCATAGTGCATGAATTCTGCCTATTTGATGCACAAAACAAGAGTTCATGATAGAGATGTTCCGACAACAGTATCGGAAAAGCCTCTGATACTGCCTGAAATGCTTGTATCGGTACTAATAAGTAGTAGGGCCTTTAGAAGTCAGAGAGACTAAATCCGTTCAGATTACGGCTCACATACAGTCTGTTTTCAGCAACAGATTGCATGTAGAGCATTTTAACGGTTAGTCTGTCATAATATTAGAGACTGAGTACAGGCTGATATATGGGTTTGATAACATTTCATTAAATTGGACCTAACATGATGTGAGTGTGTGACTTCCTGTTCAGCCTGAAGGCAGCTCGAAACGACTGGAAACTGTCCGACTTGACAGCGGAGTTTTGTCGCCGCCGCCGCCGCCTGCTCTCGTCCACTTTACTGGCGAGGCGCAGTTCATCTTGGACGAGCCTATTGCCTGAAAAAGGCACAGGCTTATATAAACATATCCTACATTCTAATCATTAAAATACCCTCCAGAAGTAAAATAATAATAAAAATAATAATGTATACATTATTAATCCCACACATGGGGAAATTACAATTTACACTCTGTTGTTATTACACACATTACACACAAAAAATAGCTTTATAAACTGTTCTTTTGTAAACCAAAAGTGAGCTACACATTCTTATATTTATGTTGGCATTGTTCTATAATAAAACTCCAGCAAAAGAAATATGTTTATATTTTTTTTCTGCAAAATCACAAACATCTCTTAAATCATATTAATGTAATTTAAAAAAAAACTTTGTATACAGTCTGGCAGTGACTTTTTTTTAACTCTGAACATTATATACATTATTTATGACATATCAATTCATTATATTTCATGAGATTTTTATAAACAATGGATTTGTGTGATCATAGCAACCAGCCTTTTTAACAATATGTAGGCTATAGGTCGTTTCTGTAATACAACTGTTACATTTCAGTCGTTATAACCCCCACAATTCCAAACAAAGACATGTTTGTGAGCACATGATAGATGTTTTAACTAAAATCCAATGTGTTTTCCACTATGTAAATACATAATATAATTTATTTATGTCAGTGTGCAGCTGTTAAAATACAATCTGCAGAATTTCCTCTGGCCATGAAAGGGTTAAGCATGAGGCCCGGCCTCTGTTAGGCATTATTTCCTAATCTGCAGCTGAGTTATCAAGACCTCCAGAATCAAGGGACGCTTTCAACCAGTAAGGAACATTTTTCTCTAAACAAAAGAATCAGTTTGGCCTTCATCTGTGCAGCTCTTACTTCAAAGTTGTAGATGTATTTGTAGTCCCATCGCATGTTTGAGACTACTGATTGATTTACACCGTAACTGACTGTTTGTTTTGCCTGTGTGTCACTTTAGGAAGTGGGTGAGGAGTTAACTGCTGGCAGTAGTGCAGTGTGTAGGCAGAAAACGGCAGCTGGAGGAAAAGAAGTTGCACGATAAGAGAGAAGACACGTAGAGGTTAAAAGAGGCAAAAAGCAAGGAAGCATAACAAAAGGCAAACCAGACAGGAGACTGAAAGAGAACAAAGACAAACAAAGGAGGCTGTTTTGGAGCACAGGCTCAAAGAAAGCAAAATTGGTAAGAGAATACAAAAAGAGAAAAAAACCGACCATCATGACATACCGGCTGTTTGAGGGGAAGGAACATGCCTCCATCTACCAAAGATATCGCTTTACACCTCCAGATGAGGTCAAGAACATTATTCTTCAATACCTAGATAAAAAGGTAGGCCACTGCCAAATACACTGTGAATATGTGTGAATATGCACAAGTAGTGGGGCCTCATTTATAAAAGACTGTGCAGCTTTCATACCAGAAGATGGCGTACCGCCAAAACTTGAAAAGTACCTACACAGAAATATTCACATGTATAAAATCAGGCGTTCACCAGGTTCTGCGCACCTTTCCTTTATACATCACAATCAATGTGAAATTGAGCGCAAATGAACGAGCCACCGACCCCACCTTGCCTCCTCCCGTAAATTAATATCAACATGACTATAAATTTGGCCCCGACATCATTCTTTGTCCGATCACAACCGGTTATTCTGTTCTGGAGGTTTGTCATCTCAGATAAGAAATTAAAAAAAATGCCCAGAGTGGAAAATGGTGACCAGGCAGTGAATGCACCATACCATGGCAGAAATAAAAAGTCTAATGTCGAAGTGGAAATCAACCAATAGTGGCAGCGCCACACTGGATACAGATGCAATGGTGGTCTAAAGGTCAGAGACACAAGCTTGTGACCGGGGGTGGCTGGTTCAATGCCCAAAGTGGGGAAAGTGAAACAGCAGTGCTTAACCTCCAACTGCTCAGTGGCCAGCAGATCAGACTGTAGTTAAACAAGGTTTAATATGTAACTGTTTAAAAACTGTGTTAATGAGTTCCTGCAAAAGAGAGACTTCCTCTCAGTGAACCTTCCCTGAATAAATGAATGCACTATTTAAAAAAAATATACACAACATGCGTGTCAGTCCAAATTTTGCACAATAAACAGTTTGATCTCACAAATGAGATGCCATTTATTTAAGTGTTACTTACTTAATCTCCCTGATGAAAGGCCATTTATGTAAGTGTTACTTAAGTGTTAGTAGGCTCTGTGGAGGAGAGTTTAGTGAGGACAGCGTCTCCACGGCAGGCAGAGACTGCTGTGCCATGCGTGGATGAAATAATGAAATAGTAAATAGGACTACAGGAACAGAGATATGTGCAGAATTAAGACAGTCAAGACGGCCCAGTGTTTGGTGTTTTGGTGGTTTCATTCATTTCCAGTCTTCACAGAGGTTAAGTAGCCTGTGAATTAAACAGTAATTAGTGTGAAAGATGTGCAATATTATCCACATAAAAGATCAAACCTTTATGGAATATCAGTGGATATTATTATGTTTTCATTATGTTGACATTCTCACGTCAAGTTAATTTTTTATACATCACGCTATATGTGAGGCCCAAGTACTGGAGTTCATGCACTGATCAAATACAGCTAAATTTAGCCAGCCATACAACAATGATAGCAACCATATCGCATCCACACGATGTTAGTAGTATACAGCTGTTAAAACATAATAAAATATATGTATTTTTTACCACGCTGCTAGCTGATTGGTTTTTGTATCGGCCAATACACAAGTTCACCAATCAGAATCTGGTGGAAAAAAAATGGTATTGGAACATCTCAGGATTATTTAACATATTGACAACAACTGTATATCTGTTACCATCCTCAGAAGGGACAGCCACATGTGCTGGCAGTGGATCTGGGATGTGGGACAGGTCAGAATTCCCGGCTACTGGCACCGCACTTCCAGGAAGTGGTGGGCATCGACATCAGTGAGTGTCAGCTGGAGGAGGCCAGAGCTGTGCCCGGGTACCCTAACATCACATACAGGTAGGAGTCTGTGAGTGGCTCTACATGTGTGGACGTAGTTATAGTACTCTTTGAAAATAAAGGAGGACATTGAAATGCAAATGTTCTAGAAGTGTTTGGAGTTGAAACAGAAAGTCTAATTTTTCAAAAGATGTAAAAAAAGATTCATTTAAAAGTCCCAAATTAGCAGTGGTGGACTACATTTATTCAAGTACTGTACATTGAAAAAGTGCTCTTTTCTTTTCATGCCACCTTCTACTACTCCACTACGTTTCAGAGAATATTGTACTTTTTACTCCACATAGCCTACAGCTTCAGTTACTAGTTACTTTACAAATAAGATTTTTTGCACACAAAACACATGTAAGCCAGTTTATAAAATTTTTATGTTAATCTTGATTGCTATAAAGAAATGTGTTTTTTTGATTGAAAAAACCCAAACCAAACCAGTGCAGGCAACACGGAGTACCTGTAGCTACGTGTACGAGCTTCCACTGAGCTAAACTGCAGTAGTCGGGGTAATTGTGTCTGGCTGCTAGTTAGCTAACGCTAGCTTCCGCGCTCAACTAAGGCAGCGCATCTTTGGCGGTGACAATGGTGTAATGATTCAGATGGACTCCCAAGACAAGACGGTGCTCACCTGACTGGCCAATAGGAACGTGGCCCCGCCCATGACACTATTTTCACATCGAGAAAAATCCTGCGACAGGACTTCAGTTTTGAGAGCACTTCTTTTGAGAAAACATTTTTTCACACTGATAGCAAAAAAAATATTTGAGAGTTTAAAAAAGTATTGAGAGAGATTTAATTTTCTCAGAAATAATTGTAAACATTTCAAATTTATATTTAAACTTTTAGTCTCAAGTATATTGGTATGAAAACTTTTTCTCAAACTTTTCTTCTCTCAGATCATTTATTTTCTCACATGTAATAAAGAAATAAATCTAGCTCCATAATAGGTAACTAAGCAACAGTGGGCTCTTGAACTTTTGACCTGCTGCAGCAGCGGCTCTGCTCACCTGGCTCCACTGTGGTGTCAGGTTACAGCCTGTTCCTGCATAGTCATTACTAAAGGACATAACAACGGTAAATTGTTATTTCACCGGAAAACAGGAAATAGAGGTATGGATTAACACAACTTTTATGCCTTTGTCACATCTACAGCAGTCAGATTCACTGTGTTCACTCAGAAGGAATCACTGCATGTGGCTAGGCACTGGTAATGACATTTTGAACACATTTAGAGGCTAAAAACATGTTTAAAACGTGCCCTGTTTAAGCCCGTTGGGTGCTAACGCTAGCAGGGAGATAACACGGTGTAGACAGCACCGATTGGTTTCGTTTTTCTCTCTGAGAGCATTACAAATTTACAGACAACAGAGCTACATGTTGGAATCGACTGTAATTCTCCTTTTAAGTAAAGGATCTGAATACTTCTTCCTTCCCTGGAAATCAGTCTGACCTGACTGTTGCCCCCTGCAGGAAGGCGACAGCAGAGGAGCTTCCTTTCCCAGATGCTTCTGTAGACTTGCTCACAGCAGCATCAGCAGCCCACTGGTTTGATCAGACAAGGTTCCTGGTTGAGGCAAGTCGGGTTTTAAAACCCCGGGGTTGCATGGCTCTGCTGGGCTTCAGTGACTCAGACACCAGATTTACCTACCAGGACTGTGAAGAAAGACTCAATCACATTTATGACAAGGTGGGTGTAGACTCTAGATTCACTCCAGTCATGTTTAACTGGATCAGCAAAGCTTTTGTGAATTGCTGTATCAGTTGTTATGGTGGGGGTGAGGTGAAGACCCAAATACAGAGAAGAGGATGCAGGTAAACAGGTTTTATTATACACAGTCCAAGGCAAACACAGGGAGCAAAGGCAAAAGGCAAAATCCGGGAACTACAAAAAAAATCCAAAAAAAGTCCAGACAGGCACAGGAGAAGAAGGGAACTCTAAAACAGGGAAAACAACACTGGGGAGAACTCACAGGGGAACCAGGAACATCATCTCACTGGCAAATCAGGAACATTGACGTGAACAGGAAGGCTGACAAACAGGAATCCATGCAGCACAAGACAAAACGATCAGACACAAGAGAAAGGGAACACACAGGTTAAGTACAAGAGGTAACGAGGTAATGGGGAACAGGTGATACGTCAGGTGAAACACATTAGGGTGGGGCAGGACAATCAGGGTGACAAAAGTAAAGCTGGGCAAGACGACACAGAACAGGAAACCAGACTATCAACATAAAACAGGAAGCAGAACAAGCAACACTTACCGGGGAACACAAGACAGGACCAACAACACAAAATCGGGGAGAAAACTAACAGAAACACAAAGAAGGCCAAGAAACACCCCAAACCCCAAAAATCAGTAATGCAATCTGTTAATATAGAGCTAATATAGCACTATGTGCACTATTCTACATTTTTGTTGGCCACATAAAGAGAATTACCTTTACAGGGTTTAAAGGAAAAGTTAAACACGTGTGTCAAGTACATCACTAGAGTCAGGATGCGGTCATCCTTAACCTGGCATAAAGAATGAAAGCAGGGGGAAACACCTAGTCTGGTTCAGTCCAGAATTGAAAAATCTGCCTCACTATGCAATATGTAGTACTGTATGTTGTTTGTGAATTGTGGAAATAAAGACATTAAAAAGTACAAGTTACAATTATTCATACAGACAGACAGACAGACAGACACAATATACATGCAATACAAATTCAATACATGATGGAAGAGTTAAACATTTCTTTACATTCCCTTCCAGGTGAAGCAGGTGCTGTTGCCTTACACTAACAATCAAGTTGCTCTAGCTGAGAGTAAGCTGGAGGCGCTCTACTCAGCCATCCCCTTTCCCGACAAGGAGAGGTATTTACCATACACACCTACAGTAAACACTAGGGTTGGGCGGTAATACGGTGTACCACAGGGTCTTAAAAATAGCAACGGTATTTACAGTATTAACGGTTTCAATACCATCGCTCAGAGCTGAAATCACGTTCTATCCTTGTTCCATTAACAGAAATGCAGTTGGTAAGGCTGTCTTGAATTAATAAATGCACACAGCTAAATTATGTCAAAGTGTGTTTTATTATGCCACTGTACTGTTTGTCTTTATATGTAATACGTCAATATAATGGTACAACAGGATTGAAAGTATTCGGGTGAACTCGACAATCTCAGTGAGGAACCTGGTGGGATTCATTAAGTCCTGGTCCATGTCCCAAGTCTACAAGAAGAAAGATCCCCAGGCTGCTGAAGACCTGCTGCTTAATACTCAGAAGAGGTCATCCACACACACACACACACACACACACACACACACACACACACACACACACACACACACACACACACACATACGTCTGTTATTATAATCATCCATCTTGTAAATATTAACTGTCTGAATGTTTATCTTGGTGTACTGAGCAGAATAATCAATCAGTGCACTGCTTCACAGGTTTCTGGAGGAGATGGGAGTCACGTCTCCTGACACTGAAATAGTGATGGAAATGGAATATTTCTGTGTCCTTGCATCAAAACCACAATAATCAACAATGTGGCATTGGGGTGTGTGTTTAAAAGAGAGGGTCTATTTTTACTCTTAGATGTTTTATGAACTTAAATACTTGTACTCTTTATTCTTCCTAGAACTCTGTTTTCCTTGAAGTTGTCTTGTGTAATGCCGTTGCATAAGTAAGCTGACGAAGACCTTTGTGCCAGACATACAACATAATGATTAACACACCTTTTGGTCGTAAGGAAGAGTGTTCAGGCCAGTTTAGCTTATCTGATTCTAGTGGTAAATTAAATGCACACACAATAATAGCTTAAAAAAATATATATATATATATATATATATATATATATATATATATATATATATATATATATATATGCCTGTAAGGGGTGCTTGGATGCCAAGCCCTTGAAAACATGACCCATTATGCTTCTCTGCTCTTTCTCAGTGGGTAACAGGCAAACAGGATGTACAGTAGATAACAATAACAAATATTGAGAAATTTGTCTGACTTTTACCTACTGGTTTTGCAATAAAATCTCTCAAAAGGTCCCATGGCATGAAAACTTCACTTTATGAAGTTTTTTTTAACATTAATATGCGTTCCCCCAGCCTCCCTATGGTCCCCCAGTGGCTAGAAATGGTGATAGGTGTAAACCGAGCCCTGGGTATCCTGCTCTGCCTTTGAGAAAATGAACACTCAGATGGGCCGATCTGGAATCTTGCCCCTTATGAGGTCATAAGGGGCAAGGTTACCTCCCCTTTCCCTGCTTTCAATTGAATTTTACTGTTTTCATAAGGCATTTTTCATTTAATATCACTTAATTCGGATTAAAACGTGTGGATGGAAACGTAGGTGCAATATTAAGGTGGGGACAGGTAATCACACAGGCGGGAAAAATAAACAACAGGAAGTAAAACAAGACAAGGGAGAACCGAAAAACCTTCAAAATAAACGACAGTCCTCACACAGTGGGTGACTTATGCAAATATTAAAGCAACAGTATGAAACTTTTGGAAGAAAAGAAGAAAACATTATTTCCCCTACAAATTAAAAATGTAATCAATTAGCAATAAAACGCATCCATCTTCAACCCATTTTGGTTTTGCAGCCTTACTTTGTCTGATATGACAGAGTTCATGGCTAATATTAGCTATTATTAGCTAACTTAAAATTGGCATTGCTATATAAGTGACATTATTGAGTCATTTGGTCGACTTTAAGAATATTTACTTCTCTTTCATTTTAGCATGTCACAGGTAAATATTACAATAAGTAAAACTAAGGGCGTTTTCACACCTGTAGTTCGTTTGCCTCGGTTTGGTTTCACACCTGGAGAAATCCAAGCGCACCAAAATGCACCATTACAAATAACGCAAGAACGTCCACTCCTGTTATTGGTCGGATGTTTCTGGGGGCAGGAGCAAGAAATACAGGAACAATGTCCTGTGTCCTGTGTTGTGGACTAGTGCATTTCTCCGTGCACCAGCTCATTTCATTAAAATGATCAGACGTTGTTTCGTTACTACATCTGCTCTGGTCACCAAGACATCGCTCTGCCTCCAACTTTAGCGGCAACTGGTTTGGCCATGGAGATACGAGTGATGGACATCAAGTTTGACCGCAGTCTGTTTCTGTGAGAGAAACTCTGCTCTGCTGTATCACAGACTGCTAAATAACACACCTGACTACAGGAGCCATTAGTTCAGACTGGCGGAGTTTGTATAGTTGGTGCGGTGCTAGTACGGATCATGTTCTCACCACAAACAAACCGCTCCAGAGTTTGATTGGAAGCGTACCGAGACCACTACTTCAAGCAGGTCTCGGTACGCTTGTTTGGTCCACTTTTGGTGTACACCAGAGTTCGATTGCCGCTTCTTTACTTTCTCTCTCTAAAATGTCAAGTTAACCCTCTGAGGACGAAAGATGCACCAGAAATTCCAAACAATGTTTGACAAAACTTCTACTCAAAAAGCAATATTACAAAATTTCATTTGACATTTATTCACTATTTAAATCATATACTGTATAACCTAAAGACTTTGTTAAACTCATTCTAAGCACTGAAAAAATTAGTACAACATGTCATAAGTCAATAAGTTGTTATTACATATGGTGCTATGTAAAACGATCACTTCCTGACCCCATTTGCACTTTCACATGCAAACAACTTACTGTGTGTGCACAGTTCCATTTTTTGTGTGTACCGAAAATCACTTATTTCATCATCACCATTTAACCACCGGTTCAATCAGCATTGTATTTCCTCTTCCAGCGATAGATGGACTTGAACGGCCATTTATTTAAATAAAAATCCTACAGATTTCAGCTTTAAACAGATACCATACTTCTACTTTATAGTCACCACCTGTCATATTTATTCAGACACAAATCAATTGAAATTTCATTTAATTTGTTTATTTGTCTTTGGATAGTGGGAGAAAACCTGACTAAGCAGGGAAATATTGCAATATTGCAATTGTATCTCATTGATTGATTGTTTACTTGAATATTGATATATTATTGGGGTAAATTAGAGTATCCATTTAGCTGAAAGTGTTTTTTTGTGGGGGAAAAACCTGAGCAACCAGGAGAAAACCTAACAAGATTTAAAAAATGTTGATTAAATGTATGGTTTCCAATGAGTCTGAAGTGCAAATCTTTGGATGAAGGGGAGGTGGCGAGGTTTGGACGGAGGGAGGGTGGAGAGGTGAAGGAGGGAGGGAGAGGATTGAAGTAATGATACAGCTTTATATTATACACATCACATGCAGTTGTTCTTCCGCCGCCCTTATTAATTCGGCTTTCTAACACTTCCTCCTCCACCTTCTCCTTCTTGTCTTTATCCGCCTTTGCTTCTTTCTTTTTCTACATGGCTTTCTCCATCTTCCCTGTCTTTTTCATCTCCTTCTTGAACATTTTGCTTTTCAGTTTCTCCAACTCTGCCTGTCTGTCGCCGGCCCTCTTGCGAAACAAGAAACCTCTTCTTTTCTCATTCATTTTCAGACAGAGGTCTTCCAGTTCCTTCTTCTCCTCCTCCATCTGTTTGTCCTTAATCTCCCAGCTCCGTTGTTTCTCAGCCAGGTCTTTTGTGAACTTTTCTTCCAGTTCCTTCCTCTCCTCCTCCTTCTGTTTTGCTTTCTTTTGCCAGTCTTTGTTCTCGGCCTGCTCCATCTTGAGATTCTGTTGCAGAGAGTTGCACATCGTCTGCAAAGCGTTAAATCTGGTCTCCCAGCTCTTTTCTTTCTCGGCCAGGTCCTGTGTGAACCTGTCCTCCAGAGCGGTGCATTTTGCTGGCCAGGTTTTCTTGCTCTGTTGGAGATCAGCTGCTTTGCTGTTCAGCACGATTATTTTCTCCGTGAGCGTCTGAGCGAGACTGTCGTTTTTCCAGCTGAGATCCAGGATTTCAGTGTCCCTCTGGTGGATTTGTTCCTCCATCTGGCTCACTTTCCTCTGGGACTCAAACAGCAGGACTTCCGCCTCCACCGCCTGGATGTTTTTGTCTGAGACTTTTTCTTTCTCTGCCTCATACTTTGCGACCATCTCATTGTATTTGTCTTGCTGAAGCTGGAGTCTTTTCTTGAGATGGCAGATTTCTAGTTTGAAATCCGTCGCCCGGTTATCTAAAAGCTCCTCCAGACCGCTCTTATACTCCTCCAGGCTGCGTACCTTCATTTTCAGTTCATCAATGTACTCGTGAGCAGAACTGAGCTGATTCTGCAGCTGGCGGTAGGTTGGGGGAGGGGTTGGACGGCCCTGTGGACCGCCATAAGGTCTTCCCCTGTTTCTTGGGTTGATTCTTCTATCCATGGCACTGTCTGGACCAGACTGTAGCTGTGCGTAGAAAACTGTTTGGAAAAGACTTTTGTGTTTGAAGACTTTTCTGTCCGTGAAAGACTGTTGCTGTCTGTATCAGACTTTGTCGATAGAAGACGTGAAACAAGACACTGTGTGCAGTGGTTACCAGTTGAAATGACTCTGTTTGGGTTTTAACCCTGAGTTAACATCAGAGTTATAGAGTCTCGCATCATGATTGGTTGCCTTTGGTCCTTTGATCCGGTGATGTCACATTGAACACAAACATTCCGACAGTTGGTTTTTGTTTCTGTTTACATTTTCTGTACAATTAAAAGGGGGCGGGGCTACTCCAGGCAAGCCTGGTTCCAGATTTTCATTCATAATTTGTTCTCACTCTGCACTATATACACTCAACATGTAGGGGAGAGCCGGGAGAGTTGAAACCCTTTTTAATTAAACGTAATTTAAAAAGCAGTCGTATTGTACTGAAAGCTGATATTTTGTCACCAGCAACCTACACATGTTATCTGTCAAATACAGATGCATTTTCAGCTTTAAACAAAACTGTTCAGGAGTTATTGCAGCAAAAGTGGGACGTGCGTAATGTTTCATCTGTCCCTCCATGACGGGACGAATGAAACAGCATGGGGGGGGGGGACGTTTGAAACATACAGTTTAAGCATATAACCTTCCCACAACTTTAATATTTTACTATATATCATGAATGGTACTTCCAAAAGCTGTTATTTTAGATAGATTGTTGCAGGGCTATACGTCTGATTCACGGAATTAGCTTAGACCGTGGCCGCCCTACAGTGACTCTGAGGACCCCCTAGGGGTCCCTGACCCCCTGTTGAAGAGCTCTACCTTAGAGCAGTGGTTCTCAAGCTTTTTTCAATAATGTTTCCCATTTGAACAGTTTATTTTAAACCAGCGCGAATAATTTTTTGTAGGAAAAAAAGACTATATAAAGAGGAACAATACAGATATGTCAGCGATAGATTGACTAACCAACAGCCTTGTACCTGGAAAACATTTACATACTGATGAAAAAAGGCGACACATTTTTTTTTTAAATGACGAAACCTTGGAAAGAGACTGTAGAAAGAAGGAAGTAAGGCAAGAATTGGCTGAAAACAGTAATAACAACTCTGAAACAAAAAAAACCAGAAGAAAATATGTATAACTGTTGCCCCCCCCAAACATAGTGTTTTGCATATAATAAATTAAGATGGTTGTGAGTTAATATGGTGATTACAGCTTAGCAATTTTCTGTGGTGGCTGTAGCTCAGTCCGTAGGGGAACCGTAGGGTTGCTAGTTCAAGTCCTTGTACGAAGTGTGGACTGGCAGCTGGAGAGATGCACTGCCAAGGTGCTCTTGAGCAAGGCACTGTATCCCCCCGCTCAGGATGCCTGTCCAGCAGTCACAGCCTGCCTCACTTTGGCATCTTACCATTTTTGCATGTAAAGGACCTTAGCGTGTGTGTGTGTGTGTGTATTTCAGGCCTGTGTGTAGTGTTTCTAACAAAATGAGTGTAAATTTTAATTTTCCAATAAAATAAAAATCAATAAAAAGATTTTCTATTAAACACAAGGGACAGTATTCTTGATTATTTGTGTTTACAGGGTTTTCACCGTCATAAGTCTAAGATGCAGCACCCGAACCGTTTTCGGCAGCACCTAAGCTGAATGCACGTGAAATGTGGCAAAAAAACGCCAAAAACAGCGAAAAAAAAAGCACCAAACTATCTGACTTTTCCCAGATCTAATGATTGTAGTTGGACTTCTTCCGTAATTTTTTTCTTTAAGTTGTTGGAGAGTTTTTCATTTATTATCTGATCTAGCTTTTCCAGCTATGGACTGAAATTGTCAACTTGCATATTATTTTATTAAAAAACCTTTGCGCCAATATGGATTCAAAACAAAGCATTGTTGAACTATTATGCTCAGAAAAAGTTAAAAACAGATGCCACAAAAAAAGTTTTCAAGCTGTCCCTTTAAGGGACTTCATTATCAAACATGCTGTGTACAAGGGGGGAAGTAACGTCCCTGTTCCCAGTTTCCCCCTTTTGTGTGTGTGTGTGTGACTGATTGACTGACTGCCGGCAGAAAGTAGGCTAATACTCGGTCTTTTCAATGTGGAAGTTAGCTCCTCTTACCCAGTTAAAACCATAAGATAAAATAAGCTTTTATTTTTATGTAAACGTATTATCAGCTGCTGAGAGGGATCAACTATGGCTTACCGTCTGTTTGAAGGCAAAAAGCATGCTTCTTCCTACTGGAAGCACAGGATCTCACCATCAGATGAGCTAATACGACAAGTGCTTGACTTTCTGGAAAAACGTGTAAGTGGAAAACGTGTGGTAGTAATATAAAATGAACTAGCTTTGGCAATGCATACAATATCAAAACTAACTTTACAGCAATGTTGTATAACATGCTCAATCTTTGGTCAGAAAGGACATCCCTTCGAGCTGGCAGTGGATGTTGGTTGCGGCTCAGGACAGGGCACGGTGCTGCTAGCCAAACACTTTGCCTCGGTGGTGGGGACAGACGTTAGTCCTGCCCAGGTGGAAGTGGCTTTGGAGCATGCTAAAGAGCCAAATGTCACGTATAGGTAAGTAAGCATGAACCAGCTTGTCACTCACCGATGTAAGTCGATGCAGCATTGAGTCGCGCATGCGTCACTTTCCGACGAGTGAAGATGTGAGTTGCGCATGCGTTTATTTGTGACAAGATGCTAACGAGAGACTTCTGTAATGTCAATACAGTAAAAATTGGCCTACTTAACCAAGTTTGTTCACTGCTGGCTACAAGTTAGCATCAAACACAACAAAGGCTGTCAGTTGAATCAATCAATCATAGATAGCTAAAACGTTTTTGAAATGATTTCCCTCTTCTATTATTGTTTATAGTGAGACAAGTTTATTATTTCATGAATTTCACAAATTTCAGTATGAAATGTTATGCTGTAAACTGTTTAAATCTGAGCATGCGCAACTCATATATATGAGCTTCTGTCTATGGGTCTGACTCGACTCTCATCCGAGGGGTCAGCCTCTCCTCTCTAGGCGTAGCTCCTATGGCACCATTTTAATGCTACGAAGCATCACCTGCCGTCAGTGTTGCCAGATCTATGCGAGACAAATAAGCAACCAGGCCTGTGAAAACAAGCCCAAAACAAGCGACTTTTTCTACAGATCCTGGAAAATAAAAATAAATAAACGGTGTGCATGGTTTTACAATCCGTCGGGACGGATTGTCAATTTCCATCCATGTGGACAGATTGGTAAACTGTCCACATGTTAGAGTTTTATTTTCTCCACCTGAGCTTCAGGACAATGACCACAGGAGGCAGTTAAACCACCTTTTAACATTATTTAACATTAGAAAACTGATGGGGTATCAAATATACACTTTTTCACAGTGATTTTGAGTTGTTCCCCACGATGGGTTGAATCCATTCTTTTACTCCTTTCTCTTCCTCCCAGTCTTTGTTATATTTCTTCCCGTATTATACCCACTTTATCCCGGGCATTATTCCTCCACAAACTCTCCAACAGTCCAGTCACCATCAGTTGTTACTCTCGCTTTTTCCAGAAACCAGAAAAAAACAGATTGCCCTGCTCTTCCTCTGATTGGCTGGTACACGTTGCCACCTTGTTCAGAGCCAATTAGAAGCAGGAGGTGGGCGGAAACTAACTCTGCTGTCTCCAGTGTGTATGGGGAAAGGGGCGGGACCGAGGGAACAGGCAAGACAAACTCCTACGTTTAAATAACATATAGAAAATACCTGCTTGACAACTTATTATGGAGCTGGGAACAAGCCCAAATAAGCAACTACACTTTAATAACAAGCCCAAGAAAACTGTGACCCACGACTACCAATATTTGTAAGCGACTTTACAGAAAAACAAGCCCAAAGTCGCTTAGAATAAGCAGACTTGGCAACACTGTGTGCCCTTAGCATCCCATTGACCGCCATTCATTTTGACGTCACCTTGACAGTGAATAACTTTACATCTGAAGAGTTTAAAGACTATTTGTCCATTGTTTATTTCTAAAGAAAAACGACAATTTAAAAAAAGCTCCATTATCTTGTATCTCACGTTAAGACTCCGTAGCAGACGTTTTTGTAAAAATAGGCTAACAATTGTGTCATAACCACCCGACTTGCTGTCGCGTAGTTGACAAAGTATTGTCAGGAGAAGCTTGCAGACAGTTTGGACTTACATTAGCTGTTTAGGTTTAATTACTACTGTTAACTAGCATTTTAGTTAGTAATAATTAGCCGGTGCCTATGTTATCTCGTAACATGTACCTACGCTCTCCGTCTCTGCTGATTGGGAATCATTGAGATTTCTCTTGGCACAGCTACCAGAAGACTTACAACTTTCAGACAGGTTGCCCACGTCACATCTACATTGTCAAGCTCAGTTGGAGGCTGCTCAGTAACGCCTAGCTATCACCGGAAAAGTGCTTAGAATTTACTTTTAGTGGTCTCTTCACGTTAGTAAGTCCAAACTGTCTGCGAGCTTACCATGTACTATACGGTGATTCCTCTACTGGGCGACAGTAAGTCGAGTGGTTATGACACAATCATATTTCACCTATTTCACAAAAACATAAAATGACGTATAAGGTAATGGAGCCTTTTATACATTGTCGTGTTTTATTAGAAATAAACAACGGACAAATAGTCTTTAAAAGCTTCAGATGTAAAGTTATTCACTGTCAAAGTGACGTCAAAATGAATGGCAGTCAATGGGATGCTAACGGCGGGTGATGGCTTCATAGCATTAAAATGGCGCCATAGGAGCTACGCTCAGAGAGGAGAGGCTTACCCCCTTGGATGCTAACGAGAGACTTCTGGAATGTCAGTACAGTACAAATTGACCTACTTAACCAAGTTTATTCACTGCTGGCTTATAGCTAGCAATCAAACACAACAAAGGCTGTCAGTAGAATGGCGTTTTGAGCGAACGTTAGCATTCAATCAATCATATATAGCTAAAATGTTTTTGAAAAGACTGCTAGTTTAGCTACAAGCTAGCAATCAAACACAACAATCAACAATTTGTATCCTTTATACTTCAAGCAGTAGTCAGAAGTTTTTTTCTGGTTTCTGGAAAAAGCGAGAGTAACAACTGATGGTGACTGGACTGTTGGAGAGTTTGTGGAGGAATAATGCCCGGGATAAAGTGGGTATAATACGGGAAGAAATATAACAAAGACTGGGAGGAAGAGAAAGGAGTAAAAGAATGGATTCAACCCATCGTGGGGAACAACTCAAAATCACTGTGAAAAAGTGTATATTTGATACCCCATCAGTTTTCTAATGTTAAATAATGTTAAAAGGTGGTTTAACTGCCTCCTGTGGTCATTGTCCTGAAGCTCAGGTGGAGAAAATAACTCTAACATGTGGACAGTTTACCAATCTGTCCACATGGATGGAAATTGACAATCCCGACGGATTGTAAAACCATGCACACCGTTTATTTATTTTTATTTTCCAGGATCTGTAGAAAAAGTCGCTTGTTTTGGGCTTGTTTTCACAGGCCTGGTTGCTTATTTGTCTCGCATAGATCTGGCAACACTGACGGCAGGTGATGCTTCGTAGCATTAAAATGGTGCCATAGGAGCTACGCCTAGAGAGGAGAGGCTGACCCCTCGGATGAGAGTCGAGTCAGACCCATAGACAGAAGCTCATATATATGAGTTGCGCATGCTCAGATTGTTACTACTGTTCCATCTTTAGACGGTGTGTGGCCGAGGAGCTGCCATTTGCTGACAGCTCGGTGGACTTGATTACAGCCATGTCTGCCTTCCACTGGTTCGACCGACCACGTTTTCTCCATGAGGCCCATAGGGTCCTGAAGCCCAATGGCTGCTTGGCTCTGCTCAACTACACCGTTAACATGGAGCTCAGCTACCCGGACTGCTGCTCACATACACTCAACCAAGTCTGCAAAAAGGTGCTTACAAGAATGTTCATCTGAGAGAGAGATATATATATATATATATATATACACATATACTCACTCACCGGCCACTTTATTAGGTACACCTGTCCAACTGCTCGTTAACACTTAATTTCTAAGCAGCCAATCACATGGCGGCAACTCAGTGCATTTAGGCATGTAGACATGGTCAAGAGAATCTCCTGCAGTTCAAACCGAGCATCAGTATGGGGAAGAAAGGTGATTTGAGTGACTTTGAACGTGGCATGATTGTTGGTGCCAGAAGGGCTGGTCTGAGTATTTCAGAAACTGCTAATCTACTGGGATTTTCACGCACAACCATCTCTAGGGTTTACAGAGAATGGTCCGAAAAGAAAACATCCAGTGAGCGGCAGTTCTGTGGGCGGAAATGCCTTGTTGATGCCAGAGGTCAGAGGAGAATGGCCAGACTGGTTCGAGCTGATAGAAGGGCAACAGTGACTCAAATAACCACCCGTTACAACCAAGGTGGGCAGAAGAGCATCTCTGAACGCACAGTACGTCGAACTTTGAGGCAGATGGGCTACAGCTGCATAAGACCACATCGGGTGCCACTCCTTTCAGCTAAGAACAGGAAACTGAGACTACAATTTGCACAAGCTCATCGAAATTGGACAATAGAAGATTGGAAAAACGTTGCCTGGTCTGATGAGTCTCGATTTCTGCTGCGACAGTCTGATGGTAGGGTCAGAATTTGGCGTCTACAACATAAAAGCATGGATCCATCCTGCCTTGTATCAACGGTTCAGGCTGGTGGTGGTGGTGTCATGGTGTGGGGAATATTTTCTTGGCACTCTTTGGGCCCCTTGGTACCAATTGAGCATCGCTGCAACGCCACAGCCTACCTGAGTATTGTTGCTGACCATGTCCATCCCTTTATGACCATAATGTACGCAACTTCTGATGGCTACTTTCAGCAGGATAATGCGCCATGTCATAAAGCTGGAATCATCACAGACTGGTTTCTTGAACATGACAATGAGTTCGCTGTACTCAAATGGCCTCCACAGTAACCAGATCTCAATCCAATAGAGCATCTTTGGGATGTGGTGGAACGGGAGATTCGCATCATGGATGTGCAGCCGACAAATCTGCGGCAACTGTGTGATGCCATCATGTCAATATGGACCAAACTCCCTGAGGAATGCTTCCAGCACCTTGTTGAATCTATGCCACGAAGAATTGAGGCAGTTCTGAAGGCAAAAGGGGGTCCAACCCGTTACTAGCATGGGGTACCTAATAAAGTGGCCGGTGAGTGTATGTATGTATATATATATTGTGATATCATGAGAGGCTACACGGCTCTCGGCGGGGCAGTTCAGCAGTGCAAGGACACAAATGTAGAATGTAACAAAAGAGTTTTTAATAAAGTTCTTGGGAATCAACAAAAATGGTATGCCAAATACAAAACGATAACTCAGGATAAGGCTGATCTTGTAATAGTCCAAACTTAAACAATGTCTCTTCAAACTTCAACTCAAAAACCCGATTCCCTCAGGTAAATCTCTTCCTCCGAAACAAGTCTTTCAGCCTTACTTTTTAGACAGCGTTGCAGCCCGTGGCCAATCTGTCGGTAAGTATTCCAGTCTTCAGGTAAGTATTCCAGTCTTTCAATCCTTCTCATGGAAAGTGCCGTTCCGATCCTCTGAGAGCACAAGTTGAGCTACTCTCCCCAACAACTCTTCTTCTCAACAAGTGTGTCTGGGCCTTAAAAAGCCCTTCAGTTCATCAGGCCCTGATCGGTCTCAGGTGTGTTGGGATGCCGTGTGCCAGAGGGGTGGAGTTTCCAACTCCACCAGCAGATGGTGCCAAAGCTATCCGTGACTGCAGCCATCTCAGGGTGAGCGGCCCTCCAGAACGCAGCCTCTCGTGACATCACACATCCCCTCGAGACCGACGTCCTCGTCGGGTGAAGGAGGCGAAGAAGGCGTCGCGCCGGGAAAGGGCATCCGCATTGCCGTGGCGCTTGCCCGCCCTGTGGACAACAGAGAAGTTAAACGCCTGTAAGCTCAAGAACCATCTGGTAACCCTCCTGTTAGTCTCCTGTTCCTGGCCATCCACTGTAGAGGGGCATGATCGGACACCACCGTAAACCGTCGTCCCAGGAGGTAGAACCGCAGGGATTCCAGGGCCCAGGTTACCGCGAGGCACTCCTTTTCCACAGTGGAATAGTTCTTCTCCTCGGCAGTAGCTTCCTGCTGAGGTAGAGAACGGGATGTTCCTCACCGTCATGCGCCTGGGCGAGAACAGCACCCAGACCCACCTCTGAAGCGTCTGCCTGGACAATGAAGTCCTTCTCGAAGTCCGGCGCCACCAGGATTGGACCGAACACAGGACTTGCTTCAGGTTGATGAAGGCCGCCTCCGCCTCGGGATTCCACCTCACCATCCGTGAGTGGCGGTTGGTTGTCAGCTCTGTTAGAGGTGCAGCAATAGTAGCAAAATCCGTTATAAACCGTCTGTAATAGCCGGCTAGGCCCAAAAATGACCTCACCTGTTTTTGGTGATGGGCCGTGGCCAGTCCTGTATGGCCCGCAACTTGGCTTCCTGAGGCTTGACCAACCCCGCCCAATGGTGTACCCCAGGTAGTTTGTCTCGCTGAAGGCCAGCCTACACTTCTCTGGGTTTGCCGTGAGCCCTGCTTCCCTGAGTGAATCTATCACAGCCTGTACTGGGTAAGTGGCTGGCCCAATCAGGACTTTGTATGACTACATCGTCCAAATATGCTGCTGCGTACCTTTGTGGGGTGCGAGGACGCGATCCATCAAACGCTGGAACGTGGCAGGCGCTCCATGGAGACCAAACGGGAGCCGGGTGTACTGGTAGAGCCCCCCTGGTGTGGCAAAGGCCGTCTTCTCCTTTGACGCCGGGGTCAGGGGCACCTGCCAGTATCCTTTGGTGAGGTCAAGGGTGGTTAGGAAGCGAGCATGCCCCAAAGAATCTATCAAGTCCTCCACACGAGGCATGGGGTATGCATCAAACTCAGACACTTCATTTAATTTCCGAAAGTCATTGCAAAATCGTGCCGACCCGTTTGGTTTGGGAACCAGTACAATGGGACTTGCCCAGGCGCTTTGGGACTCTTCGATCACCCCCAGCTCCAGCATCTTCCTTACCTCCTCCTGAATCACCCTTAAACGAGCCTCCGGCACGCGGTAAGGGCGCTGGTTCACCGTTTTGCCAGGCATGGTGCGGATCTCATGTTGTACCACCTCCGTGTGCCCAGGTAGGGAGGAGAAGACATCTCGGTTGCGATCCACCAACTCCAGGACCATCTGCCGTTGATGCGGGACAGGCTTGGACCCACCTGAACCTCTTCTCTCCCGGGTTCCTTGGACTCTGTGGGGGCAGACAACTGAACAACGCCTCCCTGGCGTGCCACTTTTTAAAAGGTTGACATGATATATCTGCTCGGGCTTTCTTTTATCTGGTTGCCTCACCTTGTAGTTTACGTCTCCCACCCGTTCAATGACCTCGTAGGGCCCCTGCCAGGTGGCCAGGAATTTGCACTCCACGGTGGGCACCAGGACCAGCACTCGGTCCCGGGCTTAAACTCTCTGGGTTGAGCAGATCTGTTGTAAGAAGCTTGCTGTTGCCGTTGAGCAGCCTCCAGGTGTTCACGCATCATGGGATAGACAGCCTTCATTCTCTCTCTCATAGCCCCGACATGCTCGATCAGGGTCCGCTGTCGGCACGGTTGCTCCTCCCAGGCCTCCTTGGCGATGTCCAGCAGTCCTCGGGGCCTGTAAGATAGCAAGAGCTCAAAGGGTGAAAACCAGTAGACGACTGAGGTACCTCTCTCACCGCAAACAGTAGGTACGGTAGCAGCTGATCCCAGTTGCGCCCATCCTCCTCGATCGCCTTCCGTAGCATGGCTTTTAGGGTTTTGTTAAAACGTTCGACAAGCCCGTCTGTCTGGGGGTGGTAGACAGACGTTCTCAGCTGCTTGATTTTCAGCAGAGTACAGAGTTCTTTCATAACCTTGGACATGAACGGACTCCCTTGGTCTGTCAATATCTCCTTCGGGAGCCCCAGACTCGTTGACAGAAGGAACAGCTCCTTGGCGATCTGTTTGGACGTAGCCTTCCTCAGCGGGATGGCCTCAGGATATCGGGTTGCATAGTCCAGGATGACCAGAATGTACTGATGTCCCCTGGAACTCTTCGGTAAGGGCCCAACGATGTCCAGTCCGATCCTCTCGAACGGGGTCTCGATAATGGGCAAGGGAATGAGCGGGTTTCTATATGTGGGCTTAGGTGCCACCCTCTGACACTCAGGGCAACTACGACAGTAGTTCTCTCTTTGTGCACCCCTGGCCAAAAGAAGCGTCGCAAGATCCTTTCCTTCGTCTTCTCCACCCCTAGGTGGGCCCATAGCGGGTGGGTGTGTGCCAGGTTGAGTACGGTGGTCCGGTGGGGCTGTGGTACGAGGAGCTGTTCCTGCACCTCTCCATCTTTCCGTACCACCTGATACACTAACCCCCGGTTTACTGCAAAATGGGGGTAGGTAGGGCTTGTCCTATCCCCTAACACCACGCCCTCTATCACCTGTACATTCCTCAAAGCATTTGCAAGAGTGTGATCTTGTAACTGGGCTGTACCATACTGGCCTGTGAGAGGGGGAAGCTCCTTGGGGCCTTGGACGTCTTCCTCGCTGGAGATTGGAGCGCTTCCTGGGACCAGGTTCTCTTCCTCCGTATCTGGATCAGACTCTGAAACAGCCTGGACACCTGCCATCCCTGCAAGAACACAGGCTGGAGTGAGTGGTTCTGAGGGTTGTGTTTGCGTATTCTCCGAGTACGTCCTACCTCTCCGCTTCCGGGGTACTCGGGCCAGTCTCTCCTGTGTCTCCCTCCACAGTGGGTAAAAGGCGGGGCAGTCTCGTCCAATTAGGACCGAACGGGTAGGGAATCAACCACACCCGCTGTCGTGTGGATGGTTCCCTGGTGGTGGTCATTGCGAGTTCAGTGGTGGGGTAGTCTCTGGTGTCTCCATGGACACAGGAGATCGGGAGGACTTTCCCTGAGGTCAGTCCGGATGGATCCACCAGATCCTTATGCACTAGGGTGGTCCGACTACCGGAATCTAGCAGAGCTTCTACATCATGGTGATTCACCGTCACTGGGCAGGTGGGGGGTCGATCCTGGGCGCCATCTACAACTCCCACGAGCGAAGCAAAAAGGTGGGCGGGTGGTGCGCTGGAAGACCCAGCCGTGGGCATAGGCTCATCCGCTGGTTTCCCACACTGCCAGGAGAGGTGTCCCATCTCCCCACACCGGTAACACTGGCGCGTTTCGCTCTCCCGGTGTCCTCTTCCTGGTGCCGGCGGGGGTCGGGCTCCCCCTGGAGCCTGGACAGCTCCTAAAGTGGCTGGGTTGGGTCCCTTGGGGTTCTTTGGACGGGCTCCTCCTGTCTGTGGCGTGGACGCACCCTGGGGCTCCTTCCTGGAAGCCCGAAGCATCTCTGTTGTGGCTTGGTATCTTTCCACGGCTTCCACTGTCAGGTCCGCGGTGGTCAAGGCCTGTTGGCTAATGAGTCGTTTCGCCTCATAAGGCAGGGCCCGTAAGTATTTGTCCACCACAACGGCCTCCACTACTGCCGCCGCCGTACTCTTCTCCGTACCAGCCATCTCCGCGTGATCCGGACAAGTTCGTGCATCTGGGCACGAGGAGGCTGGTCTGGTTGAAAGATCCAGCTGTGGAACCGCTGGGCCAGGCCAAACTTGGTGAGTCCACTTCTGCTGAGGATCTCTGCCTTCAGTGCATCGTAGTCAGTCGCCCTGTCGGAGGCCAGGTCCCGGACAGCGTTCAGCGATTCCCCGACAGAAAGGGGGCTAGCAGTCCAACCCACTGCCCCTTGGGCCATGCTTCCCTAGTGGCGGTAGCTTCAAGGCGTGCAGATATGCCTCAACATCATCGGTGTTCCCCATCTTGGATAGAAAGTCACTCGCCCGTATTGGGCGGACATTACGTTCGGCCAACTGTCTCTGCAATTGCAGTTCCTCCGCCTTCAGGTAGTTGGCTCTCTTTTGCTCCTCCAGGAGAGCAATGTTCGCTTGCGTCTGGGCTTGCTGGCCGGCCACCAGGGCTTCCAACACGGCCTCCATCTTGTTTCTCGGGGAGGGTTCTATGGCCAATTCAGAAAACCGGGATATCAAACGGTCTGTGTCCTTCTCCCACATGCCCTGTTAGCGCCTGAACGTGCCCGCATTCTCCACCATATGTGATATCATGAGAGGCTACACGGCTCTCGGCGGGGCAGTTCAGCAGTGCAAGGACACAAATGTAGAATGTAACAAGAGTTTTTAATAAAGTTCTTGGGAATCAACAAAAATGGTATGCCAAATACAAAACGATAACTCAGGATATGGCTGATCTTGTAATAGTCCAAACTTAAACAATGTCTCTTCAAACTTCAACTCAAAAACCCGATTCCCTCAGGTAAATCTCTTCCTCCGAAACAAGTCTTTCAGCCTTACTTTTTAGACAGCGTTGCAGCCCGTGGCCAATCTGTCGGTAAGTATTCCAGTCTTCAGGTAAGTATTCCAGTCTTCAGGTAAGTATTCCAGTCTTTCAATCCTTCTCATGGAAAGTGCCGTTCCGATCCTCTGAGAGCACAAGTTGAGCTACTCTCCCCAACAACTCTTCTTCTCAACAAGTGTGTCTGGGCCTTAAAAAGCCCTTCAGTTCATCAGGCCCTGATCGGTCTCAGGTGTGTTGGGATGCCGTGTGCCTGAGGGGTGGAGTTTCCAACTCCACCAGCAGATGGTGCCAAAGCTATCCGTGACTGCAGCCATCTCAGGGGTACGTAGCGGCCCTCCAGAACGCAGCCTCTCGTGACATCACATATATATATATATATATATATATATATATATATATATATATATATATATATATATATATATATATATATATATTATTGTGACATTGCACTGTTAGACCCTTCTTAGCTCTACAGAGATATATATATTAGACTGCTTGGCAATAAAGCTGTTAAAAACTTAAAAAAGCTGTAAAACTGATACCATTAACAGTGGTTCTGTCCACTCTGGCTCTGTCCCGTCTCTTAGGCCTTGTCCACACCTACGCAGCTATTTAAAAATGTTTGGCTTTTCGTCCACACACTGAGGATGTTTAAGGTCACTGTAAACAGAACTTTTAAAAACTGCCAAGTGAAGACAGAGTTTTGGGCTTGTAATGTAGGAGTGTGCGGCATTATCTCTTTTGTTAGAACAATATACACACACACAGTTGCACAAATGAGGCAACATTTCTTTTAATGGCAGATGGGGCCAAAACAAGCTTGCTTTTTACATGTTTTCACATAAATATAAAGTTACTCTTCATTGTATTGTGGAACAGAGGCATCAAAATGTGCCACGGACATCGCTGCTGCATAATCCATCACTGCCACGCCACAGTCCCTGCCGCCAACACTGCCGGTCTCCGACCAGATTGTTGGACTTCTAGTTTTAGAACAAACAAAGGAAGAAGCCCGTTTTTAAAAATACACGTGTACGTGTGGACTAGGTAAGCCAGCCTGAATAATAGGCTACCAGGGCCTTAAACTGCCATAATTATTTTTTTTCATTATTTACACCTACAGTATGTTCTTCTTACTGTAACATGTCAAAATGTCCTACGATTGAAATGTATTTGTAAAGAAAATACTGTTAATCTTTTTTACACTTTTTAAACTGAATTGAATCACTAATATCAACAGTCCCAGACAAGCATTTCTGAGGTAAATGCATATTTATACATTTACTGTATCTTCTCTTTGGCTCTGATGGGATTTTGTACAAGAGTATCAGCATCATACTGTCTGTCATCATCATCATCATCATCATCAGACACATCCTTACATCACACTATACTGGATTTTCTGTGCAGAACAATTAATGGCCTTCAATCAGAAATAAGCAAGAGCACCATCTATTTGATCTCAAATAATAATGATACAAACTTTCTTTTAATATAGTGTCTTTCATGAATCCCAAGGACACTTTACAAAATTACAGTGGCTATACCAAAGAAGGTTGTAGGCTGTGGTAAACAAGTGGTGTTTCAGATTTTTTTAAAAGCCGAGGATGTAGCATTTCAGATATCTGCAGAGAGGGTGTTCCAGAGGGATGTGGTTGCAACACTAAAGGCTCTGTCTCCAAAGGTACAGAGTCTGGTGTGGGGAATGGAAAGCAGGCCAGTGTCTGAGGACTGCTGGTTTTGGAGGGGGATGTATGGATGGAGGAGGTCAGAGAGGTAGAGTGGGGCCAGGGCATGGAGGGGTTTGTAGGTGAGAAGGAGGATTTTATGTTCTTACTGTAATTGGGAGGCAGTAAAGGCAGGGTTTTAGACGTACTGGAGCCCATCTAGAGTTTTGCTGGGGACCCCAAACAGGACTCTGCCACGGAGTTACAGAGGGATGGCCAGAGTCTGGAGATGTTGTATAGATGATAAAAGGTAAAACATTGTAAAAATGTGGATTATGAGTCAGACATTAAACATACACTAACACTGGATAGATGGTGCAAACACACATAGCTAGGTGTTACAGCTGTGTTATAGTGAAATGAAAGATAACACATACATGATTAAAACAAAGCTATATGTCATGCTATTATTATAGTGCTGAACTCCCTGTCTCTGTGTTTTACCAGTTTTATGCAGCTTTGGAGCCTTACCGCAGTCCCCACCTTGGTGCCAGCTCTATAGAGTTATACCGGGAGGCCTATGAATCCATCCCTTACCCTGACAAGGACTGGTGAGAGCATGTTTTTGTTTGATCAATTTCAGCTAATTCCCTCTTTTTGGCTTAGGAAAAAAAAAACATTATTTTGATTCATGTGTAAGGCAAGGCAGCTTTATTTGTATAGTACATTTCAGCAACAGGGCAATTCATAAATTCATAAATGTACAGTAGGTACAGTGGCTTGAATAAGTTTACACACCCATGCTAAAGTTGATTAAAAAGAGGAATAAAAAAACATCTTTTCGTAATCGTAAAATAATTTTTTTGAATGAAGGCATTAAGATAAATTTCCAAAAGATGTTTTTTTTAATTCCTTTTTTTCTCTCTCTTATTTTCTCTTTTTAGCATAGGTGTGTAAATGTATTCAAGCCACTGTACATACTCACTGTTTTCATTAAACATGTATTACAGGCAAGAGTGTGTGTGGGTAAAAAGACCCATGCCTCTGTCCAGCTACATGGGGTTGGTGGAGACTTTCTCGAGCTATCAGGCTCTGCTGAGAGAGGACCCACAGAGAGCCACCACACTCTCCCAGGACATCTGTCAAAGGTAAATGCCTGATGGCAGCACACATACAGTACACTTGTGTGCATACCACACACTTGACAATGCACTCTGTAAAAACGATAATAAGCAGTGTAGACCTGTGACTTGTATTTATGAATGTCATATCAACACATGAAGAAAATGTATTCAGAATATTATTGCTTTATGAAAAAATACACACTTTTACATGGATTTTTTTAGGGATCTTTAAAACTGCCATAATGGAGAAGTAAGAATTTTACCAGTGTCTGACATATGTTGCCCTAATAAACTTCACCCTCAGACTGAATTATGACACACTGCCTCCTCAGGTTGATGTCCGTAATGAGGGTGACCTCTGTGGAGACAGAGGTAGTGGTGGCTGTGAAGTATTTTTACCTTCTGGCCTGCAAACCCCAGGAAGCCTGACTACTGCCACCACAGGAACTTGTGCTACCACACCCGGCTTTTTGTCAACTTTAATGTGTGAAGGCTTTCTCTTGGACATTTAAAAACAGAATGCTAGTGTGTAGTGTGCTAGTTGTTACTCATATAAGCTATGTATATATGCTTGAAGGTCCCATGAGATGGTGCTCTTTGGATGCTTTAGACCTTAGTGGTCCCCTAATACTGTATCTGAAGTCTCTCTTCCCAAAATTCAGCCTTGGTGCAGAATTATAGCAACTAAAGCCAGTCCCACAATGAGCTTTCCGTAGGACGTGCCATTTCTGCAGGCTGGGGGTGTGGCCTTGACCAACTGCCACTTTGCTCGTTTGAAAGCAATGATGTCTCTCTCTCATGGGTGGGTCAAATTCTCAACCCCTAAAAGAGGAGGTAACATTGCCCCTTATGACCTCATAAGGAGCAAGACTCCTGATCGGCCCATCTGAGCTTTCATTTTCTCAAAGACAGAGCAGGATACCCAGGGCTCGGTTTACACCTATCACCATTTCTAGCCACTGGGGGGCCATAGGCAGGCTGGGGGAACACATATATTAATGTTATAAAAAAACTCATAATTAATTATAATTAAGTAATAACATTTTTATGCCATGGGACCCTTAAATTCTGTTTTGCATACAAATGTCGCATAGTTAAAAGGAATAGTTTTGACATTGTGGGAAATACTCTTATTTACTTTCTTGTTGAAAGTTAAATGAGAAGACTGATGCCTCTCTCATAGACATGAGAGTGTATTGATCTTCTGAAATGATTTTGAGCAAGAAAGCTTCCTCAGAATATCAAACTATTGCTTTAATGTCAAGCTAAGGAAAGAGCTGATCAGCTGTTTCATTAACAAAAACATGCACAAATGTACACTTACTCTTCAGCTATTGTGGGCGTCACTCGCTCACTCTCGGGATGGGCTTGGAAATCTCTCCATGCAATGCATATCTATAGGACCTTTCAGTATTTGTGTGTATGTTGGGCCTGTGTGTGTAATAACTGAGTGGGGGGAAAAATGAATTTCCCCTCAGGGATTAATAAAGTATGTCTTCCTGTCTTTCCATCAATATCTGAATCTAGCATTCCTCTCATTGGTGCTCACTCACTCATTCACTGCAGATTTATGTTTGCATCATTATTGTGACTTTGTAAAATACACATATGATATTTTGTCTGAATGTTATAATGACCTGCTTTATGTGTAAATAGTCATTTTCAATGACTCACCCTGACTGTCAATGAGTGAAGTATTTGGAGAGGTTTACAAAATACCACTAGATGGAGACATTTGATTAAAAGTGATTATTGGTAAGCTACACGTCGGACACTATATCATCATATTTACTGACTGACACATACATTATCCGTATATAAACAAAAATAATATAGAAAATTTCAATCATGGCATGTTGTATATGTATTTTCTTTATACTACTGACACTAAATTGTCGTGTTTGATGGAAGACGCCACAGACAGGAAAACATGCAGTCTCTCCAAATCCCTTTTAAATGGCTGTTATCTCTGTATTTAGATGATTAGCAGTCCCAATGACTGATTTATGCGTGTTTGCCATTCTCACAGTTGCTGTTAGTCATGTTTGTGATGTTTGTCACGTGAACCCTCCTCTGTCTGTTCTCACATCTGTGTGGGAATGCTCTCACCAACCTTTTTCCACCACTGTAAGATCTGCTGTGTGACAGTATCCTGCACCTTTTTTATCCACATTCTCACAAACAGAAACATCCCAGATGCCCTTACTTGAGGCCTGGCTTTTTTCAATCTCAGTCTATGCTGGAGACATTTGTTACAAACCCAGTGCGGAAGACTAAGACCTTCAGTTGTGCTATTGCTAGCCACTGGCATGACTAGAGGCCGTGGCCTATGAACAATGCAGGTGTTGTGAGTGGGCATGTATATATGGTCTGCACCAGTGGCGGAAAGTTGTCAGTTTTTTATTTTATCTTTTGGCCTTGGGCTATTACGTTTTCCGGTGTGTATGTGTGTGGTAAGTTCTGGAAAGACAGAATCATTGATCAAAAATGGTTAATTTGTGTTAGTAGCTTAGTTAGTCACAATGTGTATTACTATGTTTGATTCTTGATTTGTGCAGTGCACCATATTGGAATAAAAGAGGAAAAGTTCTGTCCGTCCTTACTGACTGAACAAACAAAGAAATATTCTATATCAGTACCGTTTACTTACTACTTTTTACAGCTTTATCATAACTATAATCCCAATTCTAGTAAATTATAATTCATGTTTTAAGAAATGTAAAGTTCCAAATCTTAAAAAGTTAAAAAATCATTTGAATTAAAATGAACTGCATGTTGAGTTATTGATCACAAATGGATAGCGAGGTTTTTATGCAGCTACGAGTTTATATTTGAAAAAACATGGCACCCTGCCTTCCTCTCTGGCTATCTGTTGTTGCAGCTGTATGAGCACAACGTTCCCCTCAGAGATAGAAACATTGTGCTATTGTCTGGAAGATCATTAATGGAAAACATTCCCTTCCCACCCTGTGAAATCAGATCTTTTTTTCACCACAGACTCAGCTTGAAGTTGTATGTTGAAGGTATCTGTTTTGGAAATTTGTCTTGTCAAGATTTGATCCTCCCTTCTTTAATACAGCGTTTCAGTGTCTGTCACAGATTTCACTTTTATACACACGTACACAAAAAACATTGGTCATCAACGTTGGGTTTATAGAGTAGTATATGTATTTGCAGTGTTATAAAAGGGAATATAGATTTAGAAAAGTAACGCACACCAAGGGCTGTTGTGAGGTGGTGATCACAGGATGTATACCTGAAAGTGCACACTCTGGCTTCATATGCATTTTTTCTATTTATTTTGATGACGTTAAGTCATCATGAATCGAGAATATATGAAAGCAATAATTCACACACAAGCCAAAGTCCACCACAACGGACTATAAAACAAAACTACCTTCCAGCACTTTTGAATGCAGCATTTTGACTATGCAAATATGAGTTAAAACTCATTTGTATACTCATTTGTATTAGTCAGGAACAAACATCCTTCCTCCTCCCATATTCAAAGTAAACAGAGGTTAGAAGTTCTCTGTGTGTCTTAGTGAGTGACATCACTGACATTAAAGATAAACATTACATTACAGATAGACATTACAGTTAGACATTGTAGACTTACAGACATTACATTACAGACATTACAGTTAGACATTACAGTTAGACATTAGAGATATTACAGTTAGACATTACAGTTAGACATTTAAAACATTACAGTTAGACATTACAGTTAGACATATAGACATTACAGATAGACATTTCAGACATTACAGTGAGACATATAGACATTACAGTTAGACATTACAGACATTACAGTTAGACATATAGACATTACAGATAGACATTTCAGACATTACAGTGAGACATATAGACGTTAAAGATAGACATTTCAGACATTACAGTTAGACATATAGACATTACAGTTAGACATTACAGACATTACAGTTAGACATATAGACATTACAGATAGACATTTCAGACATTACAGTGAGACATCTGTGTCAGTGCCCTATTGCTATCAAGTTAAACACTCTATTTCTGAGTCTCCGCTAAGAAACTGCCATCCATTGGGACCCTAAGAGAAAACAACTGTTAGGAACCACTCATCTAGTGTCTGTCCTGCGATGTGTTGGGCTGGATATGTCTTTTTCTGAAATGACAAATTGGTGCATGTGAAGTTAATATAAACAAAGATGCTTCTCAGAAGCAACTGCTGCAATTAATGTCACTTTAATTTGATTTAAATTGTAACATATTTTGCATAACTTAGGGTAAAAAATTATTTTGAATTGTGTGCTCTGCTTGCACATAAGTAATCACTTCTTATTTTCAATGTATTTAAAATAGAGTACAGCTCTTCTTTTTGATCTTTAGAGCTTAGAGCAAAAGTACAGCAGAAAGCAAACACACAGCATAAACCAGGGTGTATTATCATGACCTGTGCATTAGTCATGTTGTTGTAGAGTTAGTAGACACTCACATCTGGGTCATGTGGTCCAGCAGGGAGAGCAAAGCCCCCAGTTTGTTTTGACGTGATTAAGATTAGAGCCACCAGGGCTATTGTCACTTCAGTCACAAAGTGAAAGATCTCTGTAAAAATGAGTCAAAGTAGGCACAGGAAAAAGACTAAGACTAAAATATCTCATCATCTTTTAGCTAGATGGTCAAGAATATGGACAGAGTTTCATGGTGCACAGAGGATGAATCCTACTGCTGTTGGTGGTCCTCTACGTTTTAATCTAGCACCATTATCAGCTCAAAATGTGTTCAATACTTTACTTTAGGACCAAATACTTGCAAAACCAATGGCATTCCCAGCCGCCTCAGCTGCTTTGTTTTAATAGCCTAATCATTAAAACATGTTAGCATGTATACAAGCTAAATTTATGAATTAGGTTAATTAATTAAATAATTAAGAATTAATGAAATATCATTATAGCTAAGTATAACTGCTAAACAGCCTGTAAGCATCAACATTGTGAGCATGTTAGCCTGCTAACGTTAGCAAAACACTGCCTCATAGAGCAGGCTGTCATGGCTGTTCTTGTTTAAATAAGGCATAGGCTACTGTCTGGAGAATCATCATTAGGTTGTGATAAATATAGCAAATGTGTTATTGTCAAACACCTGCTAATAAGGGTGTAAAGCAGATTTCTTGAGTATCTAATTACTGTAAAATTAGCAGGAAAAATATATATACATATAACCGGCAGGAAAATACCAGTTTTGTTTTTCTTCTGCTTTATTTGTATCATGGGATTTTAGAGTGGAAAATGGTTTACTGGTTAGTATAGCTATTCACTTATAGTAAGATCACCTATTTACAACAAGGGATAAGCAATGACCACAAATGGGCTTAAAATGCCAGCATACATTTACATGTTGAATGAATAAATTAATAAATTAATAGTTTTATTTTGAACAACAAACAAAAAATAAACTAAAAACTTAAAATACAAGACACTAAGTATTTCACATTAAGTATTTTCACTGTTTCGAGGATTTATGACTGTTCCACGCTCGTAGTTTTAGCGGTCTGCCGTTAGCCTCCAATGTTAGGCTGGTCACGTCAGGCTGTTAGCTAACGTTAGTTTAGCTAACCGCTAATTCAGGTAACCTCTAGCTGAGACAGCATGTGATAACTTTAAAAGACCCACAAAATAAAACCAGAAAATAACCGTTAAAATACATCTTATACATAACATATATGATATATTTCATATAATATATAACAGCTTTTACGTCAGTTCTACTTTACTTACTTACTTTGCTCATTTAAAATTCAAAGACTTAATTTAGTTGTAGCTGTTTTACACTGAATCAAGCTGTCAGTTAGCGGTTAGCCGAATTAGCTGTTAGCTAAACTAACGGCATAATGGCTAACGGCAGACCGCTAAAACTGCTAAAAACTCCTCCTCATCTCGTCCCCTCTCTCTCCCCTTACGTGCTTCGGCGCACTAACCCTCCCCGACCCCCACCCCCAAATCCTTCACTATTTATTATGTTTGGTGGTGCAGATTGTTTTTGTTGGTGTTTGTGGACCCTGGGTGGTCTACAGAGACCTAGTTTTTTTTACACTGTGTTCTGGGGACAAGCCGCTAGCGGATAGTGGGGAGATATTTGCTGTATGTGACAAAAAAGTGACATCAAACACGTGTGACATCGCTTAGAACACCTTTAATGAACGTCCGTTACATTCAAGAGATCGCCAAATCAGTTGATACAAAGCTAATCAGCTCCACACAACTCTCTTTGTATTTCTCAGTATGACTATCAGAAGATTGTGGCGTCCGGTGACTTTCCCACGCAGAAACTCAAGTGAAGATAAACACCTCTTCTGAAGAGTGTTTTTTAATCCTCCGTGTCCTCCTTGGCTACTAGCAACTGCGTTGAGGAGGGGTAGCGGATAGATTGATTGTGTTTTCAATCTATTGTTTTTCAAATAAACAACCATACAGCCCTATAACTGAAAACATTGTCAAAATCCAAAAAGCATTTGCGATTCAATTAATCGATCAAGTTACTATTCCATCATTCTCTTGATTAAATAATTAGTTTATGTACCATCCTTTAGATACCGTCCATCCAGTATATTTATTAAGCATAATTAGCTTCTAAATAGATCAGAACGAAACAGAAGCAAGTTAATACATAATGATACGCTACCTGTCAATAATTTGAGCATCTCTTCTCATGAGTTATAACCTCCCTCCTCTTCAGTGTACCTTTCCAGACTGGCTCTTTTATATTTCATTTTAAACTGTGTGACATTTTTCATCAACTTGATTGTGTCCTCCGAACCAATACCGAGAGTCACCCCACGAACAGAAACATGTAGCATACAATTGTTTTAAATGAAGTTTCCCTCTTCATTCATATATACAGCCCCCCTCTCTATCCAAGAACATATGTTACTGTAAAGCAAGTAAGTATGGAGTGTAGACTGGTAGCTGGAGAGATGCTGGGCACTGCCAAAGTGCTGTTGAGCAAGGCACTAAACCCCTCCCAAGCTGCTTGGGGCGCTGGTCCGGCACTGGCAGCACACTGACTCTAACATCTCTCCATTAGTGCATGTATAGAACCGGAGTATGTGTGTGTATTTCAGGTCTGTCTGCAGTGTGTAATAACAACAGAGTGTAAATTGTCATTTCCCAATATGGGATCAATAAAGAGTATAAATAATAAATTTCCCCCTCTCTCTTTTTCTCCTACACACTGTCACATGATGACGTCCACTCATACGCATTTTTAGGCATTAAATAAATTATATTTAATATTTAATCCCTGTATAAGTGCATTACATTTCTTTTAATGACGGTATTGAAACTGATACCGTTGCTATTTTTAATACCCTGCGGTATATTGTATTACTATATTACCGCCCTAACAACCTTAGATTTTTATGCATTTTGCATGTCCTGTTCCATGAGTGAAATAAACTGAGTGACTGAATCTCTGTCATAGATGGGAGGTGAGACCAATTATTGACCCACAAGACAACCAAAACCCTGGAGACAAATCCTAATATTTTTGTATCTGGCATGCAGACGACAGATTTTTTATATATTCTTTTTAACATAAGGTTAACATTTCCAAGTCACTGCTCTGCAGACATCAAAGTTGAACACTAAATAAACATTTCAGTTTTCAAAAGCTGTCCAAAATGATAAACAGAAGTCTGAAATTCCTTAAGGTGCATCCGCGTCACTTAATGATCCCCTTTGGAGAGAGAAGTATGGCAAACGTTTCTTATCTCCCCCGTTTACGCTGTTGTTGAGCTCAAAGTGACAGAATTATTTTATTTCAAAGTGAATGCCTTCATCTTCAGTACTGGATTTTCTCTTTACTGGGTCATTTGAGGAGAGGATGGAAAGTTTCAATTGTTGATATCTTCAGAGTGTCCAGAAAAGTGTCTTTCCTGTCCAGACTTCTTGATCCAATCTGGATTTCTGACCTTCTGTTCTTCATTTCTTCCTCCTGACAAAACTTTACTTCTCTTGAGTTTCTTTTCATTCTTCGGGTGTTATGCTGATTAATCTTTTTCAATAGAGTTTATTTGGCTCTCTACAACACATTGAAACCACTCACATACAGGGCCGTCGGACTGGGTGGAAAAAGGGGACTGAGTACAAAGGCTGCACGATTATGGCCAAAATGATAATCATTAAATCATCAAATTGAGATCACGATTAATCATCACAATTATTTGTTGATTTTAACCAAAACAAATTTTATTGTCACATAGTCTATTTATAACTGCTTTCACATCTATATTGTGTTACATTCCTCTTATGTTGAAGTTGTAGATTGTACATACATACAGCTGCAACACATGTAAATGAAAATTATCTGAAATAAATAACCTAGGATATATTTAAAAAAAATGTATCTCTGAGAAAGCGCCTTCACTTGTTTTCAACACTAACTGATTAAAAGGGCTGTGGAGAGAGGGGGAGTGTGTGAGTGAATGGGGGCGGGGCTGAGCAGAGAGTAAGTAACGCAACATTAAACTATATTGATATAAACAACATTGCTTTGTTTGTGGAGAGGCAGCGGATGCGAGGACATTAGGTGCACCGGTGCGACCCAGGCACCCTAGGACCCTGTGAGCTAACGGACACTAACTAGCACCGACTAGCACCGGTCACTGCTGTTGTCTGAAAAACAACACAGACGGGACAATATGTTGCGTTCACTGGTAAACTGGTAAACCTTGTGACCGACGTATGACCGACTGCTGTCTGAATTTTCCTCCCGTTCCTCTGTCTTCTGTGACTGTCTCCATCTAAAACTAATGATGTGAGCCAAAAAAAGATGCTAGAATGAATAGCTCTGGATGAGTGGAGGGGGCCAAAGAAAATGCCTTTCTAGGGCCCAGAATTTTGTGCTACGCCCCCGCTCACATAACCACAGATGTATGATTTGTCCTCAGCCGGCATCCATTGAATAACAAAAGCAATTGTGTTAGGCACACCATGTAAATAGAACAGAGTGAACATAACGTTGTCATGGGGGCAAAACCTTTGGCATATGAGCTTTGCAGAAAGCCTGATGGCCAACACCTGTCTAAACGGATGTAGATGAAATAAAATATAATCCTCCGCTCCAAGATTAATAGACTCCTCATTTTAAAAACCTTCATCCAACCAGGCAGGTCAGTCAATAGCATGCTCTAGTTTACAGTGACAGCCCTCATGCCCCTGGGTCCAAAACAACTGGCTGAGTGAATCACAGTGTTGTCCAAATACTTTAGGGTGGGCTGGGTTTACTCCAAGAAGCAAACAGAGATGGGAAGTAACGAAGTACAAATACTTTGTTACTGTACTCAAGTAGATTTTTCAGTTATTTTCACTTTACTTTACTATTTTTTTTTTTTGGCGACTTTTTACTTTTACTCCTTACATTTTAACATGAATATCGGTACTTTCTACTCCTTACATTTTACAGAATTGGCTTGTTACTTTAGTTTTGTATAGAAGGTCGTCTATCAGGTGTGATTGTGAGTGCATGTCGGAGAACAGCGCGGACACGCGCCTCACTGCGAGCGGAAGCGCACCCCACACGGAGAAAAAGTGAGAGAAAAGAAAAAGAGACTAGCTGTCTGGAGGATAACCAGTTGAGATTGTGAGCGTCTTTGAGAACTGGAAGTCATAACTGATGTTGTCAATTCTTTTAAGCCTGTGGTTGTATTGGTCTGTAGTTCTGGCACATTTAAAAGTTAGCTTGTTAGTGTTCTTCACCTGTTACCTAGGTTACACCTGTTACCTAGGTTACACCTGGCTGTTGATTCGATATAATGGCGATTGTTGAACGTCCTTGCTCATTAAGATAATGTAATTAATAATGGGTTTATTGTTATTATTTAGCCTACTAGCAAATATGATTCCTATGCATTGTGTATGGTAGCCTTTACAATGTTATTTATTTATTTTATTACCACACAAACAACCATAGCCTCCCCCCCCCCCATGTTTATTCTGATGCTTGACTGTAATAAAGCATCAACAGAGAGAAGTTGTCTCCATCCGTGTTTTAACAGACACACCTGGGCCGAAGTTGGAAACCAGAATCAGCTTTAAATCCAGTCCTAATCTAGTCCTCACTAAGTTTAAAATAATTTTAAATTAAATTAATTAAATTTAATTAATTTAATTTTAAATTAAATTATTATTTTTGTGTCATCAAAACCAAATTGAATCTAATTGGATGGAAATATACACAGACTTCTCACAAAATCCCACTTGAATTCATATCTTGCTACTCGGTCAGAATCTTATTAACCTGGAGTCCCAGTCTCTGTCACAATAAATAAGCTATATGTTTTAGGTCTGTTGGCAGACAGCCATTTAAAATGTAGACAATTACATATAAAGAGCCTTTTTTCCATGTCCACTGTAGTTTCTCAGCGTGCTTTCTAGTAACATCTGTCTGGTCCAGGTAGCTTTGTCATTCGCAAGGCTACTTTTACTTTTATACTTTAAGTACATTTCCAAGCCTCTACTTTGTTACTTTTATTTGAGTAAATAAGTTAAGTACTTATACTTTTACCAGAGTATTTTTTAACACAATTATCTGTACTTCTACTTCAGTACAGGAAGTGAGTACTTTTGGCATCTCTGGAAATTACATTAGCTGTTCTGTCATACAGTGAGTCTTGTGTCTTCCATTTCCATTGCAAATGGTGCTCTTTTCAAAGTGTGTGTGTGTGTGTGTGTGTGTGTGTGTGTGTGTGTGTGTGTGTGTGTGTGTGTGTGTGTGTGTGTATGGTTTCAGCATGTAGATGCTTTTTTCAGCTTTTTTTTCTTTCTTTTTCATGTAGTTTTATTGAAAGTTTTGGAAGATGTGGAAACCTGTTTATTTTCTTAATGTTGGAGTAATTAACAAAGCAAAATACATGAATAAATAAATAAATGATCAACAATAATGAATAAAATAGTGTAATATAAAAAAGCTTTTCAACTGCGGGATAGATTTTTATTTCTTTGACCTTGTTCAGTGGTTCAGAGTAGCACTGTCACAAGGAATAAGGCAGTTTCAGCATACATACTGCTCTTTATCCTGCAAACATGTTTCCCTCATCTCTTTGGATTGTAGAAAGCTTATTTTTTAAACTTTTTTTAAGATGGGAAAAGAAACACATTTGTTAATGTAATGTTCGGTTGGCATCCAGGCTAAAGGTAAAATAATGTATAAGGTTTTGTTTCTACATGTATCTTAGACAGTTAGTAGTAATAGGCTAATTCGAAATAAATAACACAACATATCCACTCAATACCGACTGAAATTCGCTTCTGCTCTGCGGAACTGTTTATCTGCCGCCATGTCTACACGGACAACAATAACAAACGGCAATTATTGCGCTTCCGTTGCCCATGACACCGGAGCGAAGTTCTGACAGCTTATTCTCCAATCAATTTATATCCACCCCGGGCCCTCAAATAATCACTTTTGAAGTTATTTCCACTCGGACGTGCCTCCTATAACGCCCGGCTGGAGTTGCAGTCAGCGCCTTTCGTTTGAACAGAGGAGGGCGGCTGATTATGGTGTAGCACGGAGCGCTAACTCCGAGACAGCAGGTACCTACAGCGACGCTCTGTTAACACACAAGCTAACACTGGCTAGCATAGACACTTCATCAAAAAGTCGCATGCGTTGTCATTAATTAAAACAAGTGACATTTTTTAGTGAACTCAATCACATGTGCTGTGCATAAGCTTGAACTGAGAAAGGTTTTAAGCTTGTACATTGTGTCTAGCTAGCTGTAATTAGCGGTGTTAGCGGTTTGTTATTGCGATTAGTTAAGCTAAAAGTACAGTGACAAGGTGGTAACTGTAAACTTCTAAAAGTATTTACAATAGCATTAAGAGTTTCTTTATGGATATGCACTCGCTTGTTTGAGTATCATACCATGTTAACTGAGTATATGTATTGAGTCATAGCTACATGGACTATTTTACAATGAAATACAGGCTAACCTTTTTACTAAATAAGTGAACATACTCCGTATGCTAACGTTACCAATTTCGCTTTATTCGTGGTTATAATTGCTAAGCTTATTAAAACGTTACTATGAAAAAGATGTGTGCCTTTGTGTTAGACTCAGAAGAGTTTGAAGCAGAGAATGCGTGCGTGTTTTGGTGTATTTGCTAGCTAGTTATATCAGCCTGTATTTATTTTCTTTGCCAACTATGTTGTCTGCTTATGTTGCATGACCCTGTCCCTACCACTGCAGCTTATTGACTCACATCCAGGTTGAGTCAGTGAGCAAAACGGTGGTGCAGTGACTGACAGCTGAGGCAGGTGGGCAATGGGTATCACTGAGTCTGACTCAGTGACACACATTTTATGGACTCACTGATACCTGATACCTTCACCCTCTGGTACTGCTGCTCCTCCCCTCTGAAAACAGAGTGCAGGGATGCCAGTGAACTGCTCCCCTAGAGAGGTTAAAAGGCCTCCGCACTACCTGTAGAATTATGCAACAGTAAAAGAGTAATAGTGAGCTTTAGCAGAAAACAGAACATTTTCAAAAACAGCAGAAGGGATCAGTGGGATCACCAAGACTTCTATTACATGAAGTGTGTAATGATTGAAGTGGGTCAAGGGTTGTTGTTAGGCTGTACGGATGTGGCACCAGGTAAGGTGATTGTCTTTGAAAGTTTGAAATTTCCTGACAGTTGCAAATGGTAGGGATGCACCGATGCTTCAGCTGGACATCGGAATCAGCCAATGTTCACCCTACATCATCGGCCTTTTGGGAAATTAGTTGACATGCGCTGATGGCAGTAGTCGATGTTCATCTATTTTGCGCTGCCTTTATGTTGTGTTACTTGGTTGTATTTAGGCTACATTAACATTGCTACGTTTTTGTTTTTAAGCAGAGTTTTTAGTCAACGCGAACTCCGTGCACACAAGTGGTTTTAGCTCCAGTAGAAGAACTAATCTCCATCTCCACTAACACTAAACTTTTTTGTATACTGGGAATGCGCATGCCAGGGTAATGTATATGTTGCCCGTTGCTGGTAGTTGCCATGGTAACATCAATAGCTTAGTCTCAGAAAATGAGACTTCATGACCCAATCAGGCGGCGAAACATTGGCGTCAAAATGGGGTCGGAATTCTTTTCACCCGGTTTGTGAATGCGAGGTGTAAACGTAGTGAACCGAAATGTAGCAATCTAAATGTAGCCTCATACAACAGTAACCTACCCAGCTTAACATATGATGTTCTTGTGACATTCCAAGTAGAGGTGCGGTAGCTTACCGGTGGTTAGCCTGCAGCTAGACACCACAGCCACTGCCAGAGTCAGAGATGACAGGGAAAAAAACAGAACTGTAAAATTATCATCTTGCTTCCTTGAAGTCACCTGTGTGGCAACATGTTGCCTTCATTGTGAGTGAGTTATGTAAACAAATAAAGGTAAAGCATGTGGGCTCCGACAGGACTCCACAGAGCTCAACAGCCCCGCCCATCCTCCAAGAGACCTTGGGTTCCTGAAGTAAATTTCTCCATTAAGTTCTCCCATTGACATCTGGAAAAAAACTGTATATAGAGTTTCAGACCATACCTTAGGCTAACCAGCAACCACGTGACTCATAAGCATTCAACATATCATTTTGAGTGAAAAAACAAACAGAAAATCCAAAAGTCAAAGGTACAAGACCGTGTACATATTTTAATTTCCTAGCAAAGGAACTACTCATCCCATAAACCACCGCACCCAACTGAATACATATTGTCGAAGGCACAACTGCAAAAGAGCCTCTTAAACAACTTCCAATCCGACAACGGCCTCGTACACTTTTTCCTCCAAACATAGAGATTTTTATATAGTGAATGTACAGTTAGTAGCAGTTCTTTCAGTAGTAATCGTGTAATGATTGACTCATACAGTATGAAGGGTACGGTAGCCTAGCTAAAGGGAACGGATGATGTTAACTAGGCCTGCACCATTAATCGTTATAAAATCGCGATCTCAATTCACCCTGTTCAAGATTACATTTTTAAATAACTTTGAATTACATTTTTTTATTTTTTTTATTTAATGACTGATTCTCATTTAATTTTACAAGCCGACTGCATCACAAACTATAAATTCTAATGAAAAAAATCTTGATTCATATTTTTCCCCGAATTGTGCTGGCCTAAGTTTTTCTTCTTTTTATTAAAGATTGCACAGTAGACAGTAACATTACAGCAGCCTACACAGTACAGCAGCAAAGACTCTCATGGACTTTAATGAGTTTAGGATTTAACCAAACAGTCACATGACATGAGTTCCACCAATCAGAGGCATCACTGTGGGATTGTTCAGGATTGTGGGTAATGAAGTACTTATCCAAGACATTGTGAATAAAAGACATTTATCTCAAAACAAGGTTGGTGCCACATGAACTTTTGGCATCTATATGAGCATATTCAATAGCTTAATCACATGGTAGCTGGTTTTAAGTCTACCATCGACGGTGACGATTTTATGGCTTCTACTCTAATAGTCAATGGAGAAATTGCATTGTATTTTTACTTATTTTACGGAACCAGCTGTGGGCGGGACTGTAGAACTCTATGGTGCATTTAATTGTGCAACTAAAAACAAAAACTTGGAGAAACTTAAAATGTTCATAAATGTGTTTAATTACATTTCTGCTCATTTAAAGTTAGTGTGATTAAAAAATAGTTAAAATGTTTTTTTTAAATTTGATTTATTTGTTTTCCTGGTGCAAAAGAAAACAACAAGCATCAACCTTGACTAAATGAAAATTCTACCATCGATCTACTATCGATGTAGGCTGAGGAATTTGAAAAGAGTGAATTCTTTAATCTCTGAGTTTAACAAGGTTCCTGCTGCAGCATTAATAGGAAAGTGGGCGATATGGAGAAAATCAAATATCACAATATTTTTGACCAAATACCTCAATATGGATAACAATATTATAGAGTTGACTATTGGTGCTTTCACAAAATATTTACACAAGGAGAATCTTGATAAATAATAATCAGTAATGTGGAAATAAAGATTAAGTGGGTAAAAGCAAATAACAGAACAGTCACAACAGTCTGGTAATTTTCAGAAAATTACATCACTTTACTGTAATGCAGCCTTTAAAACCAGGAAAAACACTTATGCCATATTATGATATCCAAAATCTAAGACGATATCTAGTCTCATATCACGATATCAGTATAGTATCGATATATTGTACTCTTTTTGGCTTCCTTTGATTACTTTGCGGGAGTCTGTTGATGTTATTTTGCAATGACAAAATGCCGTTCATACTATCAGAGACTTTGTAGTCTTGCATTGCCAGATCTATGTCCACAGTGCCGTGTCAGCGCTGGAGTATAGGCTGGCTACACCGCCTATCTATCCTGATCTGGGATAGGGGAAAGAAGAATCTGGCTTATTTGCATTTCTTTAAACCAATCACAACCGTCCTGGACAGTGCTTTGCCCTGATAGTGGCGATAGGGGAGGATATCAGGCTTTATTCTAGAAAAATCTTTGAGCCAGACTAGAGGATTTGTGTCAATTGACTCTGTAGGATCCCCTCTGTCTACCTTTGCTGAGATATTCAAAAGAGTGTCAAAGAACATGTTTTTTTTTTTTTTTTTTTTTTTTTTTTATCTTTTTACGGTCCCATAATGAAAAACACAGCTTTATGGTCATGAATGTTTAAGAGCAGATTGTCTGTATTCAACTCCTGTACCTTACTGCATACATTTTATTTGTTGTAGAAAATTGGCTTGTATCTAAAGGAAAGTTTCAGAAGCTGTGTTATTAAATAACTCAGTTTCCTATTGCAAGACTATAACTCGACAGTTACAGTATAAGACACCTTGTAGCCCCACACGTCTTTCCACAACATGGAGTTTAATTGCAATTGCCTTCTCTAATCGATGTCAAGCACTCCATTATTCCAATGGTGTCTGAGCTGTTATTTCTTCACAATAGGAAGTATAGGAAGGACAAGTTAAATCTAGTTTTTTCCATTTGTCTCACCCAATACACTGTTTCTGTCCTTTTTTATCTCTTGGCAATGTCAATATGAAACCAATAATATGTGAAATGCATATTATTTCCGGTGAAATATTACAGTATGCGACCACTGGACGCTACATGCGGTAGAAACAACAGTGTTCATACCAGGCAAACAAACAGCAACCAAAGCAGCGCTGTAATGTCAAAAATGCATTAATTTACATTTCTACATATTTCCAGTCTGGGATTTTGTCACCTGCGACTGTTGGTCTAGTTGCTTACCTTTCAGTAATTTAAACATTGTCTGGCAATGGCGCTAGAGCTATGCTTGGCACAGGTTTCCAATTAGAAATGGGACAGTTACCGCAATACCGCGATCACGGGACGCCTTCTGCGGGTCTGACCACGTCACTGTCATGACCGCAAAAAAAAACGTTGTGCACGTTGTGTCTAATGACATGGTGGTGACAGGGTGTTGATGGCGCAGTGGATATGACACATGCTTTTGGTGTGGGAGATACAGTGCCTTGTGAAAGTATTCAGTCACCAGTCATCAGTCACAATTCATGCCATTAGAATCAATAAATACATGTTACATTACATTTAGCTGACCATTTTATCTAAAGCAACTTACAATTGCTATATGTCAGAGGTCTCTGGAGCAACTATGGGTTAAGTGTATTGCTCAAGGACACATTGGCTTGCAAAACTTTTTGACCTTTTGCTACATTTCAGGCTTCAAACATAAAGATATAAAACTGTAATATTTTGTGAAGAATCAAGTGGGACACAATCATGAAGTGGAACGAAATTTACTGGATATTTCAAACTTTTTTAACAAATAAAAAACAGAAAAATTGGTCGTGCAAGATTATTCAACCCTTTTACTTTCAGTGCAGCAAACTCTCTCCAGAAGTTAAGTGGGGATCTCTGAATGATCCAATGTTGACCTAAATGACTAATGATGACCAATAGAATCCACCTGTGTCTAATGAAGTCGCCGTATAAATGCACCTGCTCTGTGATAGTCTCAGAGGTCCGTTTAAAGCGCAGAGAGCATCATGAAGAACAAGGAACACACTAGGCAGGTCCGAGATACTGTTGTGGAGAAGTACTACACAAATCTGGCCTTTATGGAAGAGTGGCAAGAAGAAAGCCATTTCTTAAAGATATCCATAAAAAGTCACGTTTAAAGTTTGCCACAAGCCACCTGGAAGACACACCAAACATGTGGAAGAAGGAGCTCTGGTCAGATGAAACCAAAATTGAACTTTTTGGCAACAATGCAAAACATTATGTTTGGCATAAAAGCAACACAGCTCATCACCCTGAACACACCGTCCCCACTGTCAAACATGGTGGTGGCAGCATCATAGTTTGGGCCTGCTTTTCTTCAGCAGGGACAGGGAAGACGGTTAAAATTGATGGGAAGATGGATGGAGCCAAATACAGGACCATTCTGAAAGAAAACCTGATGGAGTCTGCAAAAGACCTGAGACTGGGATTGAGATTTGTCTTCCAACAAGACAATGATCCAAAACATAAAGCAAAGTCTACAATGGAATGGTTCTCAGATAAACATCTCCAGGTGTTAGAATGGCCAAGTCAAAGTCCAGACCTGAATCCATTTGAGAATCTGTGGAAAGAACTGAAAACTGCTGTTCACAAACGCTCTCCATCCAACCACACTGAGCTCGAGGAGGAATGGGCAAAAATGTTAGTCTCTAGATGTGCAAAACTGATAGGGACATACCCCAAGTGACTTACAGCTGTAACCGCAGCAAAAGGTGGCACTACAACGTATTAACTTAAGGGGGCTGAATAATTTTGCACGCCCAATTTTTCAGTTTTTTATTTGTTAAAGAAGTTTGAAATATCCAATCAGTTTCGTTACACTTCATGATTGTGTCCCACTTGTTGTTGATTCTTCACAAAAAAATACAGTTTTATATCTTTATGTTTGAAGCCTGAAATGTGGCAAAAGGTCAAAGTTCAAGGGGGGCGAATACTTTTGGAAATATATATATATATATTGGATGTATAAAAAACATCTTAAAATTACTTCAGAACAAAACTCCCAGTGTCTTAGTCCTGGTGGGGGTCAATTTAGGCCCGGTGGGCCCCCAGGCTTGGAATTTTTAAATTATTACAACATTTTGCGCCTTTTTTTCCTCTCTATTCTGCATGGTCTTATTCATTCTTTATGGTGTGTGTGATTGTCAGGCTTTTTAGCAGCAGTGCAGTGCAGCAGAGTGCAGCGTGGGGCCGACCGAGGCAGATCACAGCAGAGTAGTCATGCTTACGTTGGCCAGTAAGCTGAAGAGGGATGATGGAGGAAAAGCGGGCCGTGCCTCCGGAGCCTCCGACTCCGCCCATAGGATTTCCATCAGGGACCGCCTCCTTACCAAAGGTATCTGGGCCATCGTCCATTTCATTAATTGTGTATTTCGTCAGCTCACATCACTTTTTTTTATTTTTCAACAGAAGCAAAACAAACTAACTGTAGGCCAAGAAAGAAGTTGTTTCATTTCAGAGATATTTAAGCATTCATGCTCCCCTTCCACCATAGATGTTTGTGCTTCTTCTATTTCTTTTTCTCTGTTTCTGTCTCCCTCTGTTTTTTCCTCTTTCTATCTGTCCATGTTTTGGCCTCTTGCTCCTTTTTTTCATTTAGAAGTACCTCTGGTTGCCTTGAGATGCAGCTTCCAGACACCTGCCTCCTCTCTCCTCCTTTAAATTTCATGGATATCCTTGTCCTTCTCAGTTTTTGTCATTCTGTTTACATCTGTCTCTTTCTCAACCCTTATGCCCACCATATTCCGTAAGGCTTTCTCCTTTCTTTAGTCTGTAAATTTAGGACTTAAATGTATTATTTTACCCAGTTAACATGAGCATTGAAATTAAGGCTATAGTTTGATGTAAGTGTATTTGCCCAAGAACTTGAATGACCAATCTTTGTTTGTGTTAAACTGTTCAAAGCTAGAGAAATGTTTACTATTATTATTATTACTATTAGTACAGTACTATTATCAAAACTCACAGTATTTCACAAGTCACTTTAATTGAAGTAATGCCCTCCAGTACAACTTCAGAGTGACTTACTTTTCACTAGGCTACTTTCACACTGTAAGCTTTAGTGCTCAATTCAGATTTTTTACTGAAATCCAATCTTTTTGTTTGGCTGCTTACATTATTATTAATTATTATTATTATTATTATTTTTTAAATGTGGCCAATATCAGATTAAAGTGTAACATGGTCACAGTACTGAACTGACCCGCAATCCCAAAAGAACAATAACAAAGACATGCTGGCTCAGGGGTAGGTGTTAAGTAGCTGACCCTATACTCTGACCTCCACCAAAATACTTTATTATTACACTTTGCACATGTCAAAGCATATGTAAGCATTTGTATAAGTGACAATGAGAAATTCTTAGCACGACACACCATGACAACAACAGAGAAACCAAACAAGTTTCCACCCTCGCCTTTTTTTTGTGTAGTGTTGACGTATTAAACCTGCTGATGCAAATAAGCAGTGAAAAGAGTGTCAGCGATGTGAAAACAAAACTGAGAACCTCAGTGCTTTTAGAAAGCCAACCAAACTTACCCCAGAGGCAACACCAGCTAAACAACACCCTACTCTTTACACGTCTTTCTGTTGCTTCTCTTTTTTCCTCCTTTTTTTTTTTTTTTTTTTTAACCCACTGATCAAATTTAGTTTTTCCTCTGGTACATGGTGTTGTATGCATTTCCAACATGCATATTAGACATTATACTTTAATGCAGGGTAACTTTCCAGGCTGAATTATTTAAATATATATAAATATATTTTGTCTTTGCTCTTTTCTCTCCAACCTTATTCATGGTTCTTTTGTTTGTTTGTTTTCTCCACAGAAGTTGCAGAACTTGAAACCAATCTCCCTAGTAAGTTTTGCTTTGCACTTCCATATACACTGATCTTAGTCAATTACCATAGTTTAGTTCATTTCACTTTGCATTTCTTTACATTAGTATTTGTTCAGGTCTGCATGAAGCTATTCTACAGCATAGGGCTGCTCGATTTGAGAAAAAAAAAATTGCAATCACGATTATTTTTGGTCAATATTGAAAACACGATTATTTGACACGAGTACTCATTGACTTTTGAAATGACGTTGCATTCATTGAACTTAAATTTAGAAATATAGTTGAACAAATCCCCAGTGAAAACATCTTGAAATGTGAAATTTCCCTTCATATTTTTTCCCCATTCAGAACACGAGACAATACAAGAGTTTACTTGCAAAGCGAAATGTGCAAACTAGTCATTTTACTTGATTACATTGTTTTGGGGATCGAGCCAAACTCGTTTGCGATTAAAATTCAATTAATTGCACAGCCCTACGACAGCCTGCATGTTTGCTGCACATTGAAAGCTGACCGGCATATGCCTGTGTATAGGATATATACATTTGATTTTCAGAAATACATTCCAGTAGTTATGGGGTGGTTGCAACAACTGGGTGAAGGACTAGGTGAATGAGGGAAGTTGATTTATGACTCCATTAAGAAACGATACAGCCCATATGACTATTATGCTCATCGATTCATGCTTTATTACCAAAAACAATGATGAAATATGGTCCTGTGGAAAGTATTGATTTTCACGAGGCTTCGACACTGCTTCACGGAACCTGGCTTTGTGCCGTGGATCTGGACTTGCTGTATTACACTGATGGATTTCCACTTTTACGGGCAGACAGGAACTCAGGAGCAATTTTCAGAAAAAAGGAGGAGGGGATCTGATACCATTCATATATACTCTGAGTGAGCAGTGGTGCTTTTAAAAAAAACATACAGGACACATTGGGACTCAAAGAAGAACCACTTGTAGAAACAGATTTGTTCTTGAATTGCATGTACAAACGATTTTGAAAATAATACAACATATATGATGATATTGCCTTAATCTGAACTGATTTGGAGCAGGGTACAAAATTAACTTTTTTGTCCACCAGCCACTCAATAGATAACTATTTTTTTTTGGCTCGTGAGTGAATCAAATACCCAACCACCTGCATATTTTACCAACATTTGGCTAGTAGAGGGTGGTAATTTTGGAACCAGATTTTGAGTTTAAGCATGTCCTATGCTATGTTACGGGGGGGAAAAAGCGTTATTAAAATAAACTTCATTCAAAAGGAATATCTTGTTTACCATCATTATCCTCCCTCTAAACTTTACCATACACATTTTAATTGTCAATTTACACTGTGCTGTTGTATAAAGTTGATTGATATGTCTCATGACTGCTGGCCCATGTGATGCTCAACAAATTTCAGGCTAAATTGGCATAAATTATAGATGATCTTGGTGGAGAAAGTTTGCAAAAGTAAAATTAAACTTTCAGATAGGGTGAATGATCATCAGTTGTTTGTGGAGTGCTGTAATTTACAGTGACTTGCATACATTTACAAACCCATACTAAAGTTGATTAAAAAGAGGAATAAAAAAATGTATCCTAATGCCTTGATTCAATTTTTTTGGGGGAAAATCCAACCTTTTAAGGACCATTTTTTGTGAATGAATAGTGTATTGTAAATAAATAAATTTTCCTTAAAATAAAGGGGGCATAAGTATACACACCCCTACGTTAAATTCCCATAGATTCAGGAAGATTTCTATTTTTAAAGTCCAGTTATTTCATGGATCCAGGATACTATGCATCTTGATAAAGTTCCCTTGGCCTTTGGAATTAAAATAGCCCCCCCTCCCCCCATCATCACATACCCTTCAGCATACCTAGAGATTTGCATGATGTAATTTCAGTTAGTTTAATAGCTGGTTTGATTTGCATTGAGAGATGATCTTATGGACAATTCCCCATGCCGATCTCTAGGTATGGTGAAGGGTATGTGATGATGTGGGGTTATTTTAATTGTGTGTAAACTTATGCAAGCCACTGTACGTGCAGCCAACCGTACCGCCAATGATCTAGTCTGCATGACTTGAGTTTTGCATTCATTACAGTCATAACATGTTTCACAAATCTCAAGAAGGGTTGTTTAGAGAAATTGCTGATGTGCTGTTAAGTTTGTTTAAAAATTGCTTACACAAATAGTTTTAAAAAACAATACTTTAAGTGCCAACTGTCTTCCTGAGCGCAGTACGTTTCCTTGGACACCAGGGGGTAATGTGGTGCCACAGTGAGTCCCCAGGCACATATCCTGCAGTCTGTGTGGACAGTGTCAATAGAGTGTGGCTCAGGAAGGATTTCATAAAAATACAATATATGATTTATGTTAATGCCGTTATTTTGTTGTTGTTTAGGTACATGCAAAGCCAGTTTCCCAGATGAGGACAAGCTGCATTATTTTCAGCTGGCAGTGTCACCTGGTAAGAGAAAGCATCAGTCTGTCCCCTTTTCTCTCTTACACAAAAACCTGCTTTAATGATTGTTTCAGAACTGCTTTGTTAATGGGATGTCCTTTAGGCTTCCACCCTTGCAGTGCCAATGTTGTATGCACTTATTGCAGCAGTGTTGTTGCTTGCTTATTATTTTGGTGTGCCCTGAGTTTAATGTTTGAGTTAAACACACTTTAAATCAGACGGTGATGGAAGAAATGAAGTAAGGGAGGGCAGCTCGTGGCAGGGTAGCCTGACTCGTGTCTTTTGGCTGCTCCGATGCTTTCAGCTCCGGTGCTGATTGTCAATCAAGTCGGCTAAACTACTTTTAAACCAGACACTGGTACATCCTCCTCTACTGCCGTCCAGTGCGATTGGATCTTCAGCTGATATCGCTGTGTGCAGCCAATACAGGAGATATGCTCCTTGCTGTGCTTGGATTTTTATAACTCAACTATGACGCTTTTCCTCTGTCACTTTCTCTGACTGTGTGGAAATTGGTCAGGGTGGCCGAGGGTCCTTAAAACGTCTTAAATCACTTTTCCTAAAAATAAGGCCTTAAAATGTATTAAATTGTCTTAAATTCAGATTGGATTGGTCTTAAATATGTTTGTGTCATGTTACGGCAAAAATGCAGGCAATGTGTTGTCAAATATTCTTTTCCGGTAGGCTTTGCGCTGCTTTGTCGCAGTAACATAACCCCATTTGTACATGTCCTATCCCCTGACCAATCGGCTATCCTAACCTTAACTACTTGAGGTCAAATGCCTAACTCCAACCAATCAAGCTGCTTCGTGGGTGGGTCTTGGCATGGCCATAATCAGTGAGATTCATAATTTTGCGGGATTCGTAATTTCGCTGCATACAGGTAATACAGAAATGGTTGATAGCCACCTAGATACATGGGGAAATGCAAGTTCAGTGACAAATGGCTTGAAAACTAGTATTCTTGGTGAAGGTCGGTGCCTGGAAATGCTTATGAAGAGAACAGCGTTATTTGTCTGAAGATTTACAAACTTGGGACAATGGGGATCAGAGCGGTGAAATCGCATGTACAAAGTAAAAAAACACAGACTAAGTAAAGGCATGCCAGCAACCCGCCATTGCTAGTTTCTGCTCCACCATTTCCGCCGCTAGCAACAATGTCAACGCTACAACGCTAGATGTTACGATGGGAAATCCACAGCCAACACTGCCAGCTGACCTACGAGCAATTTGTGGCTCTACGCCAACACTCCGAGCAGAGGTGATGTGGGTGCTGAGGACCGTGACAAGCCACAATTCATACAGGTCAAATGACGTTGTTTCCAGATTGGGGGCTTGTACTGTCATTTACCTGTGGAAAAGACAAGACCAGATACGTGGCTAAATTTGGATTGGCGCCATAAATCAAAAAAGAGCTAATCACAGAAGTTTTAGAATTATGTTCGAGACACTGAACCAGACAACCAAAAGCAAACAACTGGACTTGCATGTGCGTGTGTTGTTATAAATTGGTAAGTACACTCTTTTGTGAAGGCTTTCTCAAGTGCCAAGTCACTGTTTTGTTTATTATATAAAAAGGATTGTTTTCCAAGTATATTCACAAAAGCTCAGGTGTAGACATCAGAGTTGAACAAAAATTGATCACATGGAGACATGAGAGCACACACATAGATACACACACACACACACACACACACTCAGTCTCACACACACGCACACACATTCCCACACCGCAAAACACTCTTACACACTGCTGTCTACTCTCTGCCCATGATGAGTCCTCCACAAACTCCAACCCATCCATCTGAGTCTCTCTCTCTCTCTGTGTCTGTTACACACACACACACACACACACACACACACACACACACACACACACACACACACACACACACACATTATATAAAAGTCTTTGCATTTAAAAGCAGCTGGAATTGGCAATTTAACTTGTTTATACCTGAAGCCACCCTGTTGGTGTCACGTTCAGCCCCGATAAAACGTAGCAACACGTTTTTTTTTATCAACTGAAATGGGATAACAATATTATTTGTGATGAATAAAATGATTTTAAAAGTGTAATCAGTTTTTAATTTCTGCTGCTTTCAATATTCTGCAAAAATACAACAAATTGCTTGTTGAATTTAAAACAAATGAAAGAAGATAATTTCCAACATTCTTTTTTGATCAAATTACACATTGGATTGAATATAAAAGGCACTACTAAAGTTACATTTTAAAGTGCAGTTTTTTCTACTGATGTTTTCTTTTAACTAACACAAAAAGTGTCTTTTGCAATGTGTTTATAGCGCAAGTTGCGATGACAATGAAAAAAGTTAGATATTGTTCAGCCCTAGACACCAACTATGGAGGGTGAGAGTGACTAATGCATTTCTCATATTTATATGTATGGAAAAGACATCAGTCATCAAAACTATTTATAAATATAATAAAGAATGAACCACAAGCACATGACAAGTTGACTCTGGAAGTCCTGTTTTGGGGACAGCCCTGATGACAAATGTGAAAATTGAAATACTAAATGTGACACAGTTCCCTGAATATGGAGGAGTGCTCAGCAACATATTTTTCTCAGCTTTTGCCCCCAGGTAGGACATGCAGCTGTATCCGCTGCGTTCTCATTTTGTACTTTCAGACATATGCGGGGATTGTGTGTGCAGAATGTGTGGGAGACTGCAAATGTTAGTAAGTGTATGGCACTTAAAGTATTTTCTCCTGACATGGTAGTCCAGTCTTGTCTCTGTACTTCGACATTACTGCGGCACTATCATTAATAAGGGGATTAATGATCCAATCTGCTTGCACAGCGGTGTTCCAAGCAGAATGGGCTACCTGTCGAATATTGTAACCGAGCACACTGGTGTGGGATTACCCAAGTCTCTGGAGGCTCTCCTACCTCTTGCTGCCTGTCATACACTTTCTCTCTGCCCTCAAGCCCAATGTCACCCTCTCATTTCAAGCAGAACACATGACTTTGTGTTTGTGTGTGGAGTAATAGAAAGAGTGGGGACAAGTAGCAGGGCTGCAGACTAACGTTTTTCATTAGGAGCACAGTGGCCCCCAACTTTCTACTAATGTCCACTGTACGGTGGCCGACACAGGCAAACGCCCTGCAACTTTAGAAAACACATGCACATAGACAAAACACAAGCAATTTAAGAAAACAACTTCACTAATTTGTCAACACATGCGCAGCATTCAGCAAACGCGATGCATATACAGGTAAAAGCCAGTAAATTAGAATATTTTGAAAAACTTGATTTATTTCAGTAATTGCATTCAAAAGGTGTAACTTGTACATTATATTTATTCATTGCACACAGACTACTGCATTCAAATGTTTATTTCATTTAATTTTGATGATTTGAAGTGGCAACAAATGAAAATCCAAAATTCCGTGTGTCACAAAATTAGAATATTACTTAAGGCTAATACAAAAAAGGGAGTTTTTAGAAATGTTGGCCAACTGAAAAGTAAGAAAATGAAAAATATGAGCATGTACAATACTCAATACTTGGTTGGAGCTCCTTTTGCCTCAATTACTGCATTAATGCGGCGTGGCATGGAGTCGATGAGTTTCTGGCACTGCTCAGGTGTTATGAGAGCCCAGGTTGCTCTGATAGTGGCCTTCAACTCTTCTGCGTTTTTGGGTCTGGCATTCTGCATCTTCCTTTTCACAATACCCCACAGATTTTCTATGGGGCTAAGGTCAGGGAGTTGGCTGGCCAATTTAGAACAGAAATACCATGGTCCGTAAACCAGGCACGGGTAGATTTTGCGCTGTGTGCAGGCGCCAAGTCCTGTTGGAACCTGAAATCTCCATCTCCATAGAGCAGGTCAGCAGCAGGAAGCATGAAGTGCTCTAAAACTTGCTGGTAGACGGCTGCGTTGACCCTGGATCTCAGGAAACAGAGTGGACCGACACCAGCAGATGACATGGCACCCCAAACCATCACTGATGGTGGAAACTTTACACTAGACTTCAGGCAACGTGGATCCTGTGCCTCTCCTGTCTTCCTCCAGACTCTGGGACCTCGATTTCCAAAGGAAATGCAAAATTTGCTTTCGTCAGAAAACATGACTTTGGACCACTCAGCAGCAGTCCAGCTCTTTTTTCCTTAGCCCAGGTGAGACGCTTTTCGCGCTGTTTCTTGGTCAACAGTGGCTTGACACGAGGTATGCGGCAGTTGAAACCCATGTCTTTCAAGCGTCTCTTGGTGGTGGATCTTGAAGCACTGACTCAGCAGCTGTCCACTCCTTGTGAATCTCCCCACATTTTTGAATGGGTTTTTTCACAATCTTGACTAGGCGCGGTGATCCCTATCGCTTGTACACTTTTTCTGACCACAGTTTTTCCTTCCCTTTGCCTCTCTATTAATGTGTTTGGACACAGAGCTCTGAGAACAGCCAGCCTCTTCAGCAATAACCTTTTGTGTCTTTCCCTCCTTGTGCAATGTGTCGATGGTCGCCTTTTGGACAGCTGTCAAATCTGAAGTCTTCCCCATGTTTGTGTAGGCTTCAGAACTGGACTGAGAGACCATTTAAAGCCCTTTGCAGGTGTTTTGAGTTAATCAGCTGATTACTTTGTGGCACCAGGTGTCTTCAAAATTTAACCCTTACACAATATTCTAATTTTGTGACACACGGAATTTTGGATTTTCATTTGTTGCCACTTCAAATCATCAAAATTAAATGAAATAAACATTTGAATGCATCAGTCTGTGTGGAAGGAATAAATATAATGTACAAGTTACACCTTTTGAATGCAATTACTGAAATAAATCAAGTTTTTCAAAATATTCTAATTTACTGGCTTTTACCTGTACACACAACACAACCAAATACATAAACGCGCTGCAAATAAAAGTTTGTACTGCATGTAGGCCTCCTCAAGTGTCACATTGTAATTATACAACAACGGTTACCAACAAAATAAGTAATAAAATAAGTAATCAATCTGTATTCATATTCTGGAGCGATTTGCTCTTGAACAAAAATAACAGACAAGATTTCTAGTCTCTCTCTAACTGTGGGATTTATCAAACTGAATAAATCCCGCCCAAATATATAAACCCAAAACTGCTTACTCCATCGTGTTGTAAGTAAGACATCTTCTGAAAAAGTTGTATTCATTAGCAGGATTGTCGTACTGTTTATTTCAAAAACATCCAAAACACCAAAGTAGCCTTCAAAGACATAGTGGACCAGACGCATGCTTGGTGACGGCAACAGTCTGGAGGACATGAAACAGGAGCATAGACTATATATTATTCATATATTAAATAAATAATAATATTAATTTAATATACAGTCTATTGACGGGAGGTATGAGACCGGAGGTCTCCAGGCTGCAGGTCCATACCAGACTCTAATAAAAAGGCAGAGCGCTCTCTCTCTCTCTCTCCCGTGGGGTTGAAGATCCAGCTGCTCCACTTTTTTTTTGCATTTGTTTTCGTGGTTTGTGTGCTTTTCTTTTTGCATTGTTTTATTTGCAGCGCGTTTATGTATTTGGCTGTGTTGTGTGTATATGCAGTGTGTTTGCTGAATGCTGCGCATGTGTTGCCAAATTAGTGAAGTTGTTTTCTTAAATTACTTGTGTTTTGTCTATGTGCATGTGTTTTCTGAAGTTGCAGGGCGTTTACCTGTGTCGGCCACCGTACCACTGTATTACTAATACATACTTTGATAATAGATGTAGAAATTACAATGTGCTGTTTCAAAGTCAGGGACACATTTTATCTTTTGAAGATGCAACATAGACGATAAACCAGCACCACCATTGGTCTCATGCCAGTACAAATATTACAAAACATATACTATACATGCAGAATAAAAAGAGTGCTTAGTAACAAAGTGCTTAGTAACTTTTCGGTTATTTCACAGTTAAAAACAATACTTAACAAATATATGTAAAATGTTGAAGGTTTAGCTGCTTTTCAATTTGGTAAATGGTAGTTCCTCCTTAGCAACGAAATAGGTTGTGTTAAATTTCAACATCATCTCTGTCTCATCTGCGTTCTGATTTACAGCCTCTTGTCTTCTCAAAGCAACCGGCTGTTGAAAACGCAGTAACGATTAAAAAAAGAAATTGAGTTCTCAGAGAAAGACACGCTCAATTATTCAGAATCTCTGTCTATCCTGACAACGCCCCCCCCTGCCCCTTTTATATATATATATATATATATATATATATATATATATATATATATATATATATATATATATATACACACACACACACACACCTCTCTTTTCACTTCCATTCACTTGCTCCTTTTTCTCTAAGGGGCCTATTTTAATGATCTAAGTGCCTGGCGTGAAGTGCAGGTGCGTTTAAGGCGTGTCCAAATCCACTTTTTCTAGTTTGACGGCCGACAAACGGGTCTGTGCACCAGGCTCATGGTTCAAAAGGGTTGTACTTTGTGTCTTCATTAATCATAGGTGTGTTCTAGGCTTAACATGCAATAAACCAATCAGAGTGTCATCTCCCATTCCCTTTAAAAGCCAGGCACGTTTTTACCTCGGCACATTTCTATTATAATGGTGGATTTGCACCATCATATTTTTATTTGTAATTTTTGGGTGTGGGATGGGTGCAGGTGCATTTGCTATTTAAAAGACGTGGGCCCGGGATGGGAAATTAACAACTGTGTTGGTCTTACAATAGCAAAGACACTTGCTTTGGGCTTTGCGCCGCGCTGCAACGGGTGCAAGATAGGGCCCATAGTGTTTCTGTTTCTCCCTAGCGTTTCTTGTTTAAACGTTCTTTCTCTCTCTTTTTTTGTTCTCTTCCTCTTGCCTGCTCTCTGTATTTTTCCTACACCAAGAGCTAGTCAACACATCTGTTGTTTTAACACAGCGGCCTCTGTCTATCATTTTTATACTACAGCCAATGACCATGCTACTCTGGAGTCAAACTTAATATAGTACATTGTCAAGATATACAGTGTCAGTTCCAAAGTACTAATGGGCCATCCATCTTCATCCGCTTATTCGCTGGAGAGATATAATCTCTCCACCTAGTCCTGGGTCTTCCCCGAGGCCTCCTCCCAGCTGGACGTGCATGGAACACCTCCCTAAGGAGGCATCCTTACCAGATGCCCGAACCACCTCAACTGGCTCCTTTCAACGCGGAGGAGCAGCGGCTCTACTCCGAGCTCCTCTCGGATGACTGAGCTTCTCACCCTATCTCTAAGGGAGACACCAGCCACCCTCCTGAGGAAACCCATTTCTGCTGCTATACCCTGGATCTCGTTCTTTTGGTCATGACCCAGCCTTCATGACCATAGGTGAGGGTAGGAATGAACACTGACCGGTAGATCGAAAGCTTTGCCTTCTGGCTCAGCTCTCTTTTTGTCACAGCAGTGCGATAAATGGAATGTAATACCGCACCAGCTGCTCCGATTCTCCGACCAATCTCACGCTCCATGGTCCCCTCACTCGCAAACAAGACCCCAAGGTATTTAAACTCCTTCACTTGGGGTAAGGACTCATTCCCTACCTGAAGAAGGCACTCCATCGGTTTCCTGCTGAGAACCATGGCCTCAGATGTGGAGGTGCTGATCCTCATCCCAGCCGCTTCACACTCGGCTGCGAACCGATCCAGTGAGTGCTGAAGGTCACAGGCCGATGATGCCTGATGATTAGAAGTGTCTCATATTTCTACTGTCCTCATGCTGTGTTGTCAATTTTCCTGTCAGAATTGCAGTTTATTAGTTAGACTTTACATGACATTACGCTTTAATGTGCACTGCACGGAAGTGGTCAGGAAAATATACAATGCAAAGTAGGGAACATGCCTCAGGATGCATATCCAAACCAATGAAAGGTAAAATCATCTCGACTTGTTAGACTATGTGGAAAAAGTTATAGCTCAAGGCTTACATGAGTGCTTCTTTCCTGTCCTTTGTTCCCTTTTTGCTCCTCTTTTTATCTTCTACATTTTTCATGGGAATAGCAGTAGCTCTGTTTACTCTTGATGAGTATTATTCACGCTACAGGTGATGCTGTAATTGTACTGTTTGATTGCCTGCTGGTCCAAAAAACACCCATGTCCTTATGGGTCCAGCCCTGTGGCACAGCCACAGAACGTACCGTTTCGCATAATGGGACAACAAAACGAACAAAGTACACACACACGCCCATCTTTTTGATAACTGACCAACTAATTTGTTAAACCTTTGTGCTGAAACTGTTTTAATATCCTTAATTCACTTTCAGTTGTTCCACTTCCTGTGCTTTTTCACATTTTGTACACAAAGGTTTGACCAAGCAACAATAATATCAAACACTAAACGTTCCATTCATAGAGACAAAGATGTGGTCTTACATGCCTTAACACTATCCATTTGTGGTTCTTGTGAACAACACTCTTTCTTTTGCTTAATTGGAGGCATGTGGTGCAATATTCATCCAGGTGAAGAAGGCCCCCTCCCTTAGTGGTTCAGTTCCATATTCTCAGTACCAAGCTGCATTTTTTCTAACAATCTAACTCAAATCACTTCACGTTAAAGGTCCCATGGCATGACATTTTTTTAATTTTTTTAACATTTAATATGCGTTCCCCCAGCCTGCCTATGATCCCCCAGTGACTTGAAATGGTGATAGGTGCAAACCGAGCCCTGGGTATCCTGCTCTGCCTTTGAGAAAATGAAAGTTCAGATGGGCCGATCTGGAATCTTGCCCCTTATAAGGCCCCTCCCTCTCCTCCTCAAAAGCTACTGACTCAGAAATGGCACATCCTAAGGAAAGGTCATTGTGGACTGGCTCTAGTGGCTGTAATTCTGCACCAAGGCTGAATTTTGGGAAAGAGACTTCAGATTTGGTATTAGAGGACCACTAAGGTCTATATAAAAGCATCCAAAGAGCACCATGTCATGGGACCTTTATGAAGAAACAAAAACAACAGATGTAATTGAAGCACGGCAGGTGGCTGGGAACAGATTATTTTGAGATTTATTTTGTTTTGTCTTCATTAACTAACTGTAAAATGGGGCGCCCAGATAGCTCAGTTGGTACACAGAGGTTTTCTCCTCAACGCAGTGGGCCCGGGTTCAACTCTGACCTGCGGCCCTTTGCTGCATGTCATATTGTTTTATTTTTTTTTCTTCTATGCATTATTTTCCCCATGCAACCGCTCTGTGCAGTGACAGTTGCTCCAAACCCTTGTGTCTCTGAGGAATGGGGACAGCAGCAACACTCTGGGGTGAACAATGTTCTATTATTAATAGAAATACAATAATGAAAGAAAAACAAATCACATTGTCTTTGTGTTTCAGGTGTGTACTCTTCTGCTTGATTTGCATATGAATAGTTGATGTATTGTCGTGCACATTGCTGCAGTTTGAGTGTATCATCAACACTCTTTTTAAGCAACAGCAAGAGGTCATAGTGTGTGTTTGACCTTTTCAGCAATCCTATCTTACAGCCCTTTTTTGAATATCTGTAACACCTTGGATGACTTCTTGTATTTATGCACATTTCCTCAAAAATAGTCGGGTGTGACTACTTCTAAGCTGGAGATGTGTTGTGCTTCAGTTTGTCTCAGATCCTTCTTTAATATGTAGGGACACTACGTTGTTGTTGGTTTATTTCTGAATGCACTGTTAAGCCACATCAATAGCATTTGAATTATGGCTGTCCAAATAGATGATTGGCCTACATTGCACTGGATGGGTTCATTTGGTTACACAGTGGGGTTTCAGTTATTAGATCAATGTTGAAGCTCGCTGGTGCTCTGTTGGTGGTGGTTGTTTTTCTGTTGTACAGCCAAGAAGAGGTTACAGGGGCTACGTGGCCATCAGTTCAACTCTCAGGGCAGCCCCATGTTGGCTGAGTCCTGCAGCAGCACAGGGTTTGAGTTCAACCCGCTGCTCTGCTGCGTGTCATCCCACACCTCCTCTCTCCCCCTTTCCAGTCAGCTGTCACTATAATAAAGGGAAAAAAGCCCCCCCAAATCTGCACAGTAGTGTGTCTGCATGGTCTGCATGTACGGGCTTCATGCTCATGTCACAGTACAGCTGTATGGCTAAACAGCATATCCTTCTGTAGAAGCTCTGCTGCCTTTCAGTATCATTTGTTTGAGTTTCTTGTATTGGGAAACCATCATCATGGTGGGAAAACATGCTGTCATAGTATTGGTTTTGAGTTGTGATGCAAGGATAAAGCTTGTTTGCTATCAACTTGATGCCAGCCACGTTTGTAAAAGTAAAATATAAGTATACAAAATATAAGTGCACAAATCCGGAAATGTTGATAAAGCGCCTCACTGTCTTATTTCAGTGACTTTTTTAGTACCATGAAGAAGAAAAAAAAAAACATGTCTTTGTTTGTTGGTGTTTTCCCAGATAGGCTGTCTCTTTATTGTGCTTACAATTATGGATGAATCTTTCAGAGCTCTGTCAGAAAACCTAATTATCTGTCAACACCAATCATGGCCTGTACTTGTACTCTGCTTCTCTATCTTTCTACAGGGTAAAACACAACTATGCTTATTCATCTGGGTATGGTGACTTATGTATTCCTCCATGATTTATCCTTGCTTGAGTTTGTCAAAATTGTTGATTCAGACAAAGGCTCTATGTGGATTTTAAGTAAAGGCTTCAAAGGATGGCTCTCTGCCTACTTTCAATTAAACTCAGTTGTTTGTGGTGTGGAAGCAAAGCAGACCAAATACATGATGTAGATGTGTGATTTTAGCATAAATGTAAATGATAAACTAAATCCATCTGCTGAACTTGGGCACTTTCAAGGAGGCAATCTTCTAAGCAAACTAAATATATAGTATGCACTTATATTTTTGTATGGTATATATGGTAACCTGATACGCATCCGCATGTGATTGCAGGGTTTTACCTTAATACATCAGGAAATTAACTGGTTACAACAGATGTGTTGTGCTTGTGGCCTCCTCCTTGGTACTTTAGTATCTCCTCATTAACAGTAAATAAAATGTTGCAGCAATGCACGTCAACTATTTATGGTGTGCGTGCATGCGTGCGTGCGGCGCGTCTGTGTGTATGTGTGCAGTTCAGCGTCCTGTGACAGTAAAGACCGATTGTTCCAGTCTACTGAAGGCAATCATTAATTATTTATGACCTCTGACTGCTACCATCAGTTAGCAGATGCTCTCTGTCTTCTGCTTCCTTTGTCCCTCTTACAGTCTGTTGCTTTTTTTTACTCCCGTTTTCTGTCTATCCATCCCATTTTTAATGTGTAGCTCTCTTTTTACTCCTTTCTGCTTGACAGTTGTTCAAGCGGTACTGTTTCTCTCTCTTTCACACAATGTTTCTCTCCCTTTACTCTTCTCATTTATAATACAGGGGAGACTGTGCAGTCTAATGAAGTGCACCTCTGTCTTTGTTGCGGTGAATGGAATCTAGGTGAGGTTTAGATAGCCCTTTTTAGAAGGCCTTATCTCAAACTGCAAAGTGTTTGAGTACACAGACAAGGGTAGAGAGTGATAGCGAGGCCCTTTTTACACAAATACGCTTGCAGGCGAAAAATTATCAGATGTGCCTTTTTGTTTTGACAGCGACGGTGTTTTGGGGGCTAAAAAACTCAAAAAAGCGAAACCACCTCCAGAGTAGAAATCTTAAAACTGCTCCACTATTCCCGTCCTAAGGGTAAAACGCTGTGTGTGTGTGTGTGTGTGTGTGTGTGTGTGTGTGTGTGTGTGTGTGTGTGTGTGTGTGTGTGTGTGTGTGTGTGTGTGTGTGTGTGTGTGTGCGTGCGTGCGCGCATTGTTTGGAGCAATAACTCCACCTCCTAGTTTGTCCAGACAAATTTGTTAGCTTTTGTTGTTTGCTTTACGCTACTAGGGAGAGAAGTAGAAGGAAGGTTGTACGGAGGTGTGCTGACTTGGTGGTGTTGTGTGCTTCACACTGCCACCTATCCGCTTGGTGTGTATGCTACATCGAATTTTACGCACTTTTTGCGTCAGCATATGCAAACCCCCCCCACCCACACACACACACACACACTCGTCAAAACATGGAATGCGTTTTCTGTTTAGATCGTTTCTGTCTTAATGTAGTCTGAGAGAGCTGCTGGCCTTTCATGCTAATTTTGATGTGTGCTAGTAAAAAAACAAAAAAAAACCTGAAAAGCAATTTTATGTTTTATTGATACAGTGTCAGTGCAGTGTTAAAATAACTGGTGTTTTTGGGAAATTTGTATTGCATTATATTTGAAGGTGTAAATAACACGTATTTGTAAATGAGACCGTATAAAATAAAGCGCAGAAGTGTATTTTAACATGTTATTTTTAAAAAACGTGGAAAACTGGATACTGGCTACCTAATCAATAGTGCACATGTACCCTTTCAGATCACGACATATACATAAGTGGTTTCCTTTCCTCTAAATCTCTACCTTAGTTTCTTGAGTTCTATCAAAAGTTGCCCTGATTATCAGTATCAGTCCACCTGTGTTAGATATATATCGTTTCTTTCTTTCAACTATTTAAAGACCATTCTTTAATAGATCCTATGTCTTTAATTAGAGAGAGAGAGAGAGAGAGAGAGAGAGAGAGAGAGAGAGAGCTTTCTATGATTGGACAGCTTACGAATCCATAAAAAAAACGGTAAATCAAATGTCACTGCAATTTACTGAGAAATATCTTTTTTTTTTATATATATATGCTTGCATGGTGTGTGTGTGTGTGTGACTGACGTCTGCCATTGCCAGATAAAAAGGGAGGATTAAAGCCAGTGTTATGTTTGACCTACAGAATGTGGTACAACTGAAACATCACACATTAGACCTTTTCTCCTCTGAGATAACTTCCTAGGTTGAGATCCAGTTCTTCCAATTGATCCTCTCATTTACTCCCCTTTCGCAGATTCCTTGATCTCGACTGAGCTGGTTGATCTCTGGATTTTGTCACGTAGAGTTCAGGGACAAACCTCCTCGATCACGGTGAAAAAGATGTCAAAAGACGCAATTGAGAGACTGAAAGATGCGTTCGAAAATATGGACTGGGCGGATTTTGAAAGTAGTGCCAAGGACATAAGTGAACTTACTGAGTCCGTAGGTGGCTATATCATTTTTTTCAATGATGTGGTTGTAGAGGAAAAGAGGGTTAAGATATATGCAAATTGTAAACCCTGAATGAATGCTAAGATTAAAAAGTTAATTGATGACAAAAGGAAATCCTTTGATAGGGGAGAGAAGGATATTCTGAAAAAGATCCATAAAGATCTTAAAAGGGAGATAAAGAAAGCGAAATATCGGTTTAAACGCAAAATAGAAAATTATTTTAAAGAACATGTTATGAAGAAAGTCTGGGAAGGAATGCGTGGTTATGCAGGGAAAGGGAAGGTGAATAGTTTCTAGTGGAGAATATGTTCTTAACCTAAATCATTTTTATAATGGGCTGGGCTGGGGTAACTGACAAGGCCAGGATTGATAGAGTGACTAAAAGGGCTGGGAAAATGGTGGGAGAGTTAAATACAGTGGATCAGGTATATGTTGATCATCTGGTAAAAATTACACAGAAAATAACACAATAGCTTGACTTGACTTGACTAGACTACACTGACTTGCTCATTGTTTTAATGTTTCCAGATGTTTGATATCAGGGCAAGAAGCTGACAGAACTGACAAGTTGAACGTTGTCCAATTCGAACGGACCCACCGCGGTGACGTGTTTGGTGGAGCTGTTTGTTTAATAGAATAAAGGTTTTGACAATAAACTCCATCAACACAGCAGTATGTGGAGGTAAACTGGACGGGCCCAATCTACTTGTATTTAAATTGCAGTGTGAGCGGCAGCCAACGGGGGTTGCATAATGTCGGCAGGATAATTTAAATGGCTACCGTAACTACATTGTGCTTCTGCCCTATTTCTGATACCGTGGCAGCAGAAATTTTGCCATGGCGGGCCGCCACTACAAAATCAACATAGAGAAATTCACTGATGTTTGAAAGTGTTGGGTCACTTAATACAGAAGGTCATTATGATATGTTGACATATGTAAACGCTGATTGGCGGTGTATGATGATGATCATGTCTTTTCACAGGTAATTGTAAAGTGATGTTTGTGACACTCTTTATTGAAAACCCTTGCCCTCTGTCTTTCTTCCTCCATTTTCTTCCAGATGAGGGTTACTACCAGAGTGGAAGGTTTCAGTTTGAAATAGACGTCCCTGAAGCCTATAACATGGTGGTGAGTTTGGTGTTTCTCATCATTTGGTCAAAAAATTCAATTTGTGTGTCTGCTTGTGTGCATGCCCGTGCCCGCCTGTGAATTTTTGTTGTGTCTGTGCGTGTTTGAGATAAAGGACTAGACTACACAAAAGAAGAAGATACAAGGCGTACATACATGTACAGAGATACATACATACGTACATAAAACGTTCTGTCACACTTCTCTTTGCCAATATCTGATACAGGAGCATTTCTCTCCTTGGCCCAACTTTATGAATCGATTAATCTTTCATGATTGTTAATTTATTCTGTGTTTGTGTGTGGTAGCTGCTATATATAGCAGAGATGCTGCTATTTATCTGACAAGTTAATATTGGGTATTAAGGGTTTATTAATTGAAATGATTTTAATTAAAGTAAATAAAGTGTCTCTCTCATTTCTTAATTTTCACTCCATGTTCATCCCCAGCCTCCTAAAGTGAGATGTCTGACCAGAGTATGGCATCCTAACATCACAGAGAATGGAGAGATCTGTTTAAGGTAATGCTGCCGACTACACTGTGAAGCTTTTTCCTCTGTTTAACTCTAGTTTTCATATTTTACTTTATTACGTTATGGTTCTTCCTGCTAATTAATTGATGGAAAAAGCAAATAAAAGAGTATTTCCTTAGCAAATGTAGAAATGTAAATGGAAAACCCTTTTTAAAGGAAAAATTTGCCCCAAAAAACAAAGCCAACATTTAGTTTAATTTCAGTTTATGTATTTTTAACTGTGCCTTTAAACCAGTGGTTCTCAACCTATTTTGGGCCAGTGCCCCCCACATCGATTATCCAGTTCCCTTAGGCCCTTTTATTGTTAAGACAATTATTATTGTTGTTGTTGTTATTAGGCCTTTTATTGTTGTTACTATTAATAAAAAACCATATCCTTGAATGAAAAATGTTCGAGGCTATGTTCATAGACTTATTGAAGATAAATGATGTTAATGTTTAATGAAGACTTTAAAGTTCATGACAAGACCAATTTATAACGCTGCAGTACGGAGTCCATTTAAGATGATACTCTGATGCATGACAGAAACACAGACGAGAAGAAGAATTATGATACGTGTCTCGTCCAGTCACAGTGGCGTAAACTGGCAGGTTTTAACGTAGCAGACCACCGTTTATTGCGAGTAATTTAAAGTGTCATTTGTGGAAACTCGCCTAAAAACCTACGCCGCCCCCCCAAGAGCACCTCAAGCGCCCCCCCCCCTTACTAAAATATTGCTTCCAGCACTTTAAACAATGCTTTAAACAATGTAGATTATTACTTTCTCAAAAATCTTACAGTTTAACAAATGTTACACACTTCTGGCATTGCGTGAGGGTAACAATATACACTGAAAAGTTGCCACAAAGTGTCTTAGATAACATGCAAGTATTTTATTTACTTTTTAATTTCAGCCTATTGCGGGAACACTCTATTGATGGCACAGGCTGGGCCCCAACAAGAACACTAAAGGTAGGTACATAGCATTCATTAAAGAAAATGTTACTCTCTTTTAGAACTCTGATGTTTCAGGGATTTTTGACTGCATGTTTTACTAGAAAAGGAAAAGTAAGTGTAGCATGTATTCATCTGTCTTCAAGTTTTGGGTTGTGAATGGACCAACAGGACTCTACTCTCCAGTGATATCAACCTGTATTTCAGCAGTTTACTTTTATAGTGAGGGTAAGATTTCTTTTTTGCAGCACCTACAACAATTGTGTAGCAGAATAGACCTTATACTGTGATATATTTATTGTTAGCACATATTCCAGTCCAACATGAATGCACACGCCTTTACTTTTTTACGGTTTACTTTTTATTGTCTTCCAAGCCAAACAACAAAATATAACATGAACACAAGAAAGAACACAGACACATAACTCCCCCGACCATGCCCCACACCCCACACAGCCAGATGGAAGAAAATTAATACATCATTTCAAAAAGCCCAATAACGTACAAACAAGGCCCAGCTAGAAAGTATTGGTATTAAAATATTTAAGTATTTAAGTGGTGTATGCCAGCTTATAACAATCGCATGTCTAGTCTAGTTAAGCTTTTATTTGTGATAAAAGAAGTCCAATTTGCTCTTAAGGGAATGCATGTTTTTGTTTTAAATATCATTGAATCCTTACTCCAGCTTTAAACTGAGCATGTTTGTCTTTTTGGCTGATAATATGGCAAAGTAGGGTTTTAATTGTAGGAGACTTCAACATTCATGTCTGTTGTCCTACTAAGCCGTTGGCAAAGGACTTTCTAAATCTTGTTGACTTTATTAATCTTGTACAATCGGTGACAGGCATACTCAAGAGCATGGTCCTACTTTATCAGCAGGAGAGCTGAACGTACGTGGAAGAAAGACAAGCTACAGGTGTCTTGACTTTTAAAGGGACATATGATGCAAATATCAGAAAATTTTCAAAGCTGAAAGGACAAAATATTTTTCTGAGATTATTTATTTTAAATAATTGTCAGAAGCCTTTTGTCCTTTTTAATACTATAAACTATATTCTTGATACCCCTAAATTGTGTGTCAAGGTTGGTGCAGGTCTGGACCCAAAAGCAGGGAGAGCAGCAACAGGCAGGACACAGGAACTGAAGAGCAAACTATTTTTAAGGAATGCACTGGCGGAAAGTATCGAATCCACTGGCTAAGATTCTGCCGAATCTGTAACCGAATACCAAATCCTACTCCCATCCTCAGTCCATTAACACAGAAAACACATTAATGAAGCGTCTAAAATAGTTCAATGTAACAACTTAATGTTGAATACACACACTGTTTTCACATCGTAGGAAAGAACATTGCTATCGCCAGATGAGCAACAATTTTGTTTGGCAAATGTTCCCTAACCAGTTTATGATGAAGGCATATTGGGGGGGTGAAATTAGAAAGCTAACATTAGCTAACGAGCAGCAGCCGGCCGTTCAGTGGCTCTGCTCCCACTGTAGGGAGACTCATTTACAGAGAGAACAGCTGACAGCCCAGGAGAGGCTGCTGTCTGTAGATTCCTTCATGCACAACTCGTACTCTTTCGGGTGTTTCATATGCAAATGTTTTAACAGCGGCGATGTTGTGTATCGTTTAGGGTCTTTGCCACCATGAGACAAATTGGCATTAAAAATTGAACTTGTAGCTCGCCTTGAATCGCCTTCTTTTGACTGAAAGTATTGCCAATCAACGCTTTTTTTGCTCACTTTTTAGTTGCATTGAACGGTCCATCTACGTAAACACCTTCCCTTAATCAACGGTGGCGTCATTACGTTGACCAGCGTCTCGCACAAGTGTAAGGTTCAGTTTGGTGGAAAACAATTCTAAGGTTCGACAGAAACCATACCCTGTGAAAAAGCCCAATATTCGGCCCAATCCAAACCTTGGCGGTGAGATTCTGTACATCCCTAACTATTTTATTCTCCAAACAGAGAAACAAACTGGCAAACTTGGAATGAACACAGAGAGCAAGACAGGGAAAAAGGACAAACAAATTGGCAAAGAAGTTAGACAACAAACACATGGATAAAACTGCAAGACAATGCACAGCTGGAGTGGGCAGGGAACAAGAATAACCTGGGAAACACCGTTTGGTTAACAAGGAGGATTGGCAACACAAAGCCGGGCTAATGAGGTGTTATTGGCTTTGGTGTTATATATGACAGTGGTTAATAGGAAGAAATGCAGAAACACATAAGGAACTCACAGGGCAATCACAGAAAAATAACACAAAAAAGAACACAATCAATGAAACAAGGAACATGACCCAAAAAACCTTATACCTTCAAGAAATAGATACTGGAATGAAGGCAGCTAAAGACATCCTGTTGCACTGAAACAAAGAGTCTGAAGACCACTGGCCACAGAGCGGGACTGTGACAAAATGAGCACTTTCTGCAAGTTGATCAGAAACTGTTACTGAAGTCTAAAACAATGGCGCCGCTGCTGTCCCTATCCAAGATTTGACTAAAATTGTATTTGATGGCAACTCCGGTGTGGAGCTGAATTTTTATTTGGTGAAGCTTTGCCTTCCATGTTTAATTTTGACTCAAACATTCTGATACGATCAACACATATCTCTGCTTGTCAGCAGGTACGCAAGGCTAGATCAACATTCCTCTCAGTCACTGCTCTGGGATGCACTTGTAATTATGAAAATATGTAAATGTGTGCATATTAGGTACAGTTGATTTGTCTTATCCTCAAGGATTCTCTGCCCATTTGTTTAAACTTTGTGTCAATCTGGAGTTGTCTGCACACATTAACAGACTTGGGATCGTATCTTTCTGCTTTCAGTAGGAGCTGAAATAGATAGCTTTTGTACAGAATAAAAAACAGTTTCTATGTAATTGAAGATTGTCAAACTGGATAAAGTTAGTTTCATTTCATTGTCATCATGACAGCTTTAATGTCTCCATATCACTGAACACTTTATGTTTTACTTTGCATGACGCCAATCACATGATACACCAAGAAGAAATGGAAGATTTTGCCATAAAAACGTACCTTGCTCTGAAATGAACAATCATCCTGACATTATCTTTTTTTTTTAGCCATAGTGAGTTCCCCTCTGAAGGACAGTACAGTGACCTTTTGAGGTTGCTTATAGATGTGTCGCTTTGGCTATGTCGTTGGCCATCCATTTTTTTAAATTCCTGGTCTGTGTTTGACAGTGGGTGGGTGTTCGTTTTGTATTTAAATGCAGTCTATTGTTTGTTAAATGTATATGTGGATGTGGTCATATTTGAGGGAGCGGCAAGTCTTGGGTTCATGTGTGTCAGCAATCTTCCCTGTGAGTGCATAAAAATATGTGAGAAAAAGTAAGTGCAAAAGCTGCGAGTCAGAAAGGATTGTGTGAGTTTTTGAGTGGGTGATGATGTCCTTCTTCACTGGTCACCGCTCTTCTCCACTTCAGAACACACATACACAGTAAATTCAACAAAATACATTTGCAAAGCATTGAGTGAAAAAATACAGTCAAACTCACCACTTTGTTGCTTTGGGTTTTGCTTTTTAAAGCAGAAATATTTAATTTCAACAGATTCTATTTCATCTATCTTTGTAATTTATTTTGCAGTTTAATGGACTTATTGTAGAATTGAAACAAGGGTCTATCAAAGGTCTATCAAAGTGAGACTATGTTGAGTGTGACACAGTGATTTGGGCTGTACCATAGAAATGAAGCCTCTAATAACAGGCTGGCTCTAAGAAAAGCTGGTGATAGTTTGGTTTTAGTTCAACAGGAATCAGACAAGAACAATGTTTATTATTTTAGCCTGATATTAGTATGTACCATTGTTCATAGGAGATGGAAAAAAGCAATGCCTTTTTCTTTGGGGTTAGTTCAGTCTGGAATTCTCTGCAAGATTATTTTTAGTTGCCTTAATCACAGAATTAGTCAAACAGGGCAGTTCAGGGCTTTATTTCAATATGTAAATTAAATAAATACATGTGTGTGGAATGAGCGAAAGTTAATTAAATGGAATCCCTGAAAGTATTACCTTGAAATTGTTGATGAGCGGACCATCTAACAGTTGTGCAGCAGCTTCAGTGAAATTAAACTTCCCTTATTATTTGGATGTTTTCCATCACTCTGTTATATTTTGTCACCATGTCCCTGCATTTCCTAGTTAGATTTCAATTGACTATTCCTGAAGGTAAAAAGCAGGGCATAATGAAAGTTGTAAGCTACAATAAAAAAAAAGGCAATTATGATTGCGCCTTTGTTTTACCATACACAGAACTCTACAGCCACTGGCAAACTTCCTCTCTAGTCTTTTCCTGCTTGTTGCAGTGGTACATTAAATATTCCCATGGCAGCTTTGTCTCGAGGGACATTTTGAAGAGATTCTTGTGAAGGTTATTGCAAAATAATATAGTACTGTTCATAGTGGTTTCCATCTTAGAGACTGGAAGTTGAAAAGTTTGCATTTGGATTTCCAGAATTCACGTGACAATCAAGTAAAATTAAGTGAGTATTTAGTATTATAGTTCATCGACACTAATGCACTAATTGCAGTTGTAATTGCAGTCTTATTTTTTTTATCATTGGCAGGGGAGTCATTTAGCTGGGGTTTCATTTTATAGCTGTAAGGTTGTGTACATGTAAAGGAGTATAAAGGAAACATATTGTTTGGTCACTGGTTTCCTGGTGGCCTGATAATATTCGCAGATGATCAACATTTGGATATACTGCAAAGGTATATAATGAAGTATCTGCTTAATGTACGAATTGTATAACCTCACATGAATCCATAAAACACACGTGCCGTCGGTGCCATGCAGCCTTTTTGGGGTTTTGTTGATCTGTTTAAGAACAGATCTTTCTTTTCGTCATAAGACTAAAATTAATTTATATTAACATAAAATATGAAATTGCCAAGTCTGGCTCCATGGTTACTGGGGAGCCGGACAAAATCTTCTATTGTCCCATATAAAGTAGAAGCCTTTAGCATTGTCCTCATTATTCCTCTAAATTAGCTTTAGCTGAATTAATGTCAGTAAAATTGTTCACCCCTGTCTATATACACTACCCATCAAATTGATTGATTTGGTACAGTCAGATGGCTGAGAGGACTGCTCTGTATGAACGTGAATGTACTTTCTTGCTTTTAGGTTGTAGAAAAGATGTCTGCTGCAATTTGACCATTTGATCATTCATGTTTGTTTTTTTAATTCTTTTTTTCCTAGGACGTTGTCTGGGGATTGAACTCCTTGTTTACTGTAAGTTCTGCTTGTTTTTACTTTAAAGCAACACTAGAGAAGTTTTTGTATCTTAAAATAATGTTTCCAAAGTCGTTTCAGTGGTTCATCAGCTCGTAACAGGGTGAACGGCACTGTGTGCATTCGCTTTGCGGCTCTCTACCAGCTATAACCGCACTATGTAAGTTTGCCCTATTGGGTAGCGGAGCTGTAGTTCCAATGAGACACAATGGGACAATTCGACTTTCACCCTGTAGGGGGATGGAAGCGGGAAAGGTTTTCTAGTGTTACTTTAATACCTTGACATATTACCTTCATGTTGTTAGAAACGGAACTACCTAAAGAAATGAATGAAATCCTAACTACTAAAGTCTGAAGTCGCTGACTGTATGTAGGTTAAACTAACAACGTTTATTCAAGCCCAGACAAGATAAACCAAGGCTTATGTTTATCTCTTGTTACAGCTGCAATAAGACTATCATTTCTGACTTGGGGGAAATTATCTTTCATGTTATGAAGAAACGTTAAAATTATAGGGACATAAACACAATTGTGATTACACATGCTTGTGGAAATGCATCCCCTGCTGGTTCTGGATGTCCCCTTTTGCCAGGTCTTGAGTTGGAAAGTAATTCATTACAAATTCTTTAGAAAAAAGATAACTAATAGATAACTAATCAGCTTTCTGGTCAAGTTGGGAAAGATGTTTCATCGTTCAGAAGAATATTAAAATATAGGGAGGATAAGATCTGACTGTGAATATGAGAGCAAACATGTTTATGCTATGCTAAATATCAAATGGAATGGATGATTAAAAGATAAAAGTTTCATCTAAACATTTTGGATGCCAAAGTATGCAGTGAGTATGCAGCTGATAATAATCAGATTACTTAGTTTAGTCCAAAATATGCATACTTTGCTAATTGCAAGCATGCTTAAATCTATCATTGATTGCACTTTATAAGCATCCACACTCGGCAT